>CAJNDV010033074.1:10322-54024 GCA_905221635.1 Symbiodinium sp. CCMP2456
GATATTCGCCTCAGCGGATGCAGCCCCCAGTGTCAGTTCTGTGCCAGCGGATGCCCTCGGCATGCAGGCTCGACGATGCCTTGTCGAATTGAAGTACAGGGTCTTGTTGTTGTTGTTGTTGTTGTGCGTTGCTGCCACTGAAGATGATCTTCCTTGCGCGACTCGCGCTGTGAATGTGCAAGTTGTTCAGGTTAACGCACGAGCAGGTTTGGAAAAGCTTAAGAGACGAATAGTCGGGAAGGGTAGTTCAAGTGCCTAGTGAATATTGCGCGGAATGGCCTCTGCTTTTCACTGGCTGTTCGAGGCGCCGTTGTCGAATTGAACTACAAGGTCTTGTTGTTGAGCGTTGCTGCTACTTCAGACGATCTTCTTTGCACGATTCGCGCTGTGCATGTGCAAGTTGTTCAAGTTTTAAAGCACGTGCAGGGTTGGAAAAGGCTTAAGATCATTTTGTTGGTCCGGCTGGACTGATCGCAAGCCTATCCACGGCGCTGGTAGGTGGGAGTTTAGAATGCCAGGCTCCCCAGTAACAGTTAAATACATGCTCCTTATATGTCACACCGGCAGATATGAGCAGCAGGATGTGACGGCCCCAATGGATTGAATCTATAGCAACCCGATCATACTTTCAGAAGCATTCACCCTGGCACTGGCATCGCTTCAGCAGCCCGAGTTTCGCTCTCGGTAGTTTGGGGCACCGTGCGCGGCTGCCAGGTCTGTCCAGAAGCAGCATAGGCCACAAGCGGGCTGCGCGCTGAAGTCCAAAATGACAATCATGAGCACAAAAGTCAGCATCAGAAAAGGCACAGTCATGAGCACAAGAATTTAGCAGCTAGCAGCAGAATTAGTGCCGGCGAAGACCTCAAACAGGATGGACGTAAGGATGGAAGACACGTGCTATAGCAAAAAGTTTTGTTATGGTGTCCTGCCAATGGCAAAACCGGTTTAGCCACTTGGAAGCCAAACTGAAGCAATTTCGGCGCGGTTCTCGGGTTTCGACTCGAGCACTCGCTCAAGGCGGGCACGGCTTCCAGACAAGTCCGAAACTAGAGCATCTCACTTCTACATATTCATGTTTACAGACGGGGTTGAGCTCCAGATTTGTTGAAACCAGGGCCAAATGCGATCAGCAGGCCTTGGAAAATGGAAAATGCATTTAGGCTTCGTCGGAGGCTTCGGCAGCTCGATTTGGGTTCGATGGCTGGGGCCAGGAACACCAGCAAAGCTGAAATAGCTCTAAACACGTTTTCCACAGGATTTGAAAAATGCGCGCGGGTGTAGTGGAAACCAAACAAAATTTGCAGGACGATTTTCGGTTTAGGGACGTCATTGAGCCAAATTGGTTTACCAGGCCTTGAAAATGCATTCGGGCTTGGTCGGTGGCTTCGAGAGCCGAGAGCTCAATTAAAGCCTCCGGAGGGGCCAAGGGCACCAGCAAAGCTGAAACAGCTCTAAATGCGTTTTCGATGCAGCATTGAGCTCCGGATTTGTTGAAACAAAAGCGAAATGCGTTTAGCAAGCCTTGGAAAATGCGTTTGGGCTTGGTCGGGGCTTCCAGGGCTCAATTCATGCCTCGGGGGTTGGGCCAAGGGCATCAGCAAAGCTAAAACATCTATGAATGCGTCTCCGGGGCCATGGAAACCAAATTAAAGCAGTTTCGGTGCGATTTTCGGGTAGGGACGGCATTGAACTCCAAATTTGCTGCATTTAGCAAGCCTTGGAAAATGCACTTGGGCTTGGGTTCGGAGGCTTCGAGCTCGACTTGGGTTCGGGGACTGGGGCTAGGAACACCAGCAAAGTTGAAATAGCTTTAAACACGTTTTCCAAGCCTTGAAAATGCAGTTTCCTGGGGGCCCGGGTTTGGATGGGCGGCACGCGGCTCTGGAGCTGCAAACCTGGGTTTGGGTGGGTCTGGAGCTTTCACGGTTTTGGCTGCTTGGGCGGGATGGAACCCGGCTCTGGAGCTCGCGGGTTTGCATGGGTCCGGAGCTGGTGCCCGCGGGTTTGGATGGGTGGAACGCGGCTCTGGAACTGCTGGCCCGGTTGATGGACAGCGTCTCAGGAGCTCAATACAATAGACAGTCCTCCCACACGTTATCATTAACCGTTCCTATTTCCCCAAAGCGTGAATCGGGCTCCCTTAGGTTCGGCATTGTGTCTTCCAAGGTTCGGACGTTGCTTGGATGCTGGCCTGACACAGACACCCGGTACCACTGTCTTGTTGGAACTGAAACTTCTACGGCTTATGAGCATGCCTGTGCAGGCTCCACCTTTCGGCACCACGACCTCATTACTTGACTTGCCGCCACCGACTCTGCAGGACTGCTGTGCAAAGAAGCCATGTAAGCCCTCCTCGAGAATGTAAATCGCCCATGCCTTGGAAAGATGCAGAGGATTACCAGAAGAATGAGTTCAAGAAGTTTCTTGACAATCAGGCGGAGATTCGGCATCTAGATGTCCGTGCCATCGGCGCCGCCAGCCGGATGGAGAAGGTTAGGGAGACGAAGAAACTCATCCACCTGGGATCTGGCCTCAACATCAGACAAGACAGTATGGCAGCATGGGCAACGAAGAGGCTCCTGCAGGCGATGGAAACGATTGTCCCTAGCAGCCGCAGCAATGCCCCCCGGCAGCTGGACTTCAACTTCGACACACGAACAGTGGGCGACATGATGAACGCAGGGTTTTGGAAAAAGATTGGCGACCTGGGGATTGAGCTTGGCCACCATGAGATTTCAGGCAGTGCGGCTTTGGTAGACGGGCAGCTTGCTTTGCCGCCACCGCCTCCGCCGGCAGACGGGCTGCTTGCTTTGCCGCCACTTCCGCCGCCGCCACCTCCGAGCAGCCCGCCCAGATTCAGGAGTGACAGCCGGAGCCCAAGCACGGGGCGGCGCCAGCAGAGTAGATCGAGGACCAGGGTCGGGCTGAACAAGTGTAAAGTTTACTGTAAGCCGTGTGAATTGAAACACATTCGGGAGGTCCCTTGTTTAAACATGTTTGGTAGATCCCTTTGCATTCCCCTTGTTTACTCATGGTTTAAGCACTTTCTGCAGACAGCCTTCGCTTAAACATGTTTAAGAATTTTGTTTTGGATGTTTTAACGTTCGGGCGCCACTTGCTGGAAGTTCGCACTCAGCAAGTAGGCTGCTTCACTAGTCACGCCGAGTCTAGAAGGGACATGTTCAAAACACATTTGTTGAAACGTACTCAGACGTTCCTCCTGACCCTCGCTGGGAAGGGGGGGGCCCTGGGGAGGCCTTTTGAAAGTCCCGGAAGGGAATGTTTAAACACGTGTATTAGAGCATGTTAAGGGGAACTCGTCATTGTGCAACCCCACTAGGAGAGACTGTGACTTGGTCCCATAGCCAGATGAACCAAAGTGTTTAATGTTTCTCATTTGCCGCCTAACTGTTGGTTTAAGCCGTTTAAACATGTTCGGGCCACAGGTGGCATAGGTTTCAGCATTTTGTGGTTTATCATTTTTGTTTTAAGCCGTTTGGGGAGGTTCGGGCCACAAGTGGCATAAGTTTAAACATTTTGCGTGACATTCTTGGTTTAAAGCATAAATACTTTCCTCGCCCAAACCCTGTCGAGGACCCCGCCAACCAGTCGTCAAACTCCCCGCGACGAGCGGCGCAGAGCAGGGAGTCCACCAACTCGCAAGGCTCCAATGAGCTGGCTGCGACGAGATATGCTTGAGCGCATCAGCAAGGAAGCGGAACGTTTCCAAGTTCCGCGGAACAAGTTCAAGTATGAGAAAATTGATGTGCGCGATATAGAGACCTCCGGTGAGATCATCCAACAAACGACATATGAGGAACTGGTAAATGACCTCCAATTGGGAAGGCAGGTGGACACAATCCCTCCGTTGGTGGTCATCAAGTTCGTCGAAACCCCAGCAATCCGATCAGTCCATGTGGCGGTGTTTGGCAATGCGCAGCTGCAAGCAGCAAAGGAACATCAGCGGCGGAGCAGAAGAGACTTGCAGCTCAGGTGTGTCGTCTTCGAAGATGTCAACTTCCTTGGCGAAGAAAAAGTGCCCGCACCTCTGGCTTGCAAGCTGGTGCTGCAGTCGCCGGATCCGATGGCCTGCTTAATTCGTTTCCTCGCGAACAAGCGTCATGCAGCGTATGATCCTGCAGAGACCGGAAGCAGCGTTCTGCGCAAGTTTAAAGACAACTTGCGAGAGGTCAATGTGAACCACATCCGCCACTCCCACGACAGTGTGAACATGCATTTTGCGCATGGTACACACAAGGGACAGTCAGTCCAGACACTGGTGGAAGATCTGATTTCTGGGAAGCTCACGCCCAAAGACATCACGCCACTGGTTCTGCTCAAACTTGGAGACAGAGAATATTGGGCAATCTTTGGAAATAGGCGCCTCAAGGCTTTGACGCTTGGCGAGAATTGCCTTATTCTTGTAGCATGAACGGTTTTGACGCTAGCGGTCTGCATTTCAGAGATTGTAAACGTTCTTTCATCGACTTGTTGTGAGGAAGGAGTTCTGCGAGCGCAAGCGCCGTCCTGGTCCTGTCTTGATGGATTGCCTGGTGTGGGACAAGGCATGGCATTCCAAAAGCATTCGACGACAGCGTCGCAGTGCAGGGGTTGAAACGCGTTTAGCTTTCAGCGGCTTGAACATGTTCGAACATGTTTGGCCAGTCTTCCATGCCAAGAATGGCCTTTGAACATGTTTAGACACACTTGTGCCAACTCCCGGAGTGCCACGCATCCCGCATGTGTTTTAAACCCATGTCAAAACGCATGTTTAAACAGTTGCCTGAGTGCCACACATCCCGATGGTATTCAATCCGATGCTCAAACATCTGCTTAACCAGTGCTCTGAGTGCCACACATCCTCAACGTGCTTAAACCCATGTTGATACAGTTCCCTGCGCGCCACACCCCGCCAAAGCGCTTAAACACATGTTTCAACAGCCCGAATGTGTTTGAACCCATGTTTAAACAGTTCCCTGCCCCGCACAGCCAGAACGTGTTTTTCCCATGTTCAAACTGTTCTCTGAGCTTCACACAGCCCGAATGATGTGATCAAGCCCATGTTTCAGCACATGCTTCAACAGTTGCCTTAATGCCACACATCCCGATGGTGCTTCAACCCATTTTTAAGCACATGTTCGGGGGCTATGTCGCTAAGGGTCCCCGGCTTCGGGCTCGGAGCGTGACTCTGGAATCAGGCTCAAGGTTCAAGCTTCGGCCTTTAGGCCTAGCCTTACTGTAGTCCTACCTCTGGCCTAGCCCTGGGCGTGTAGGTTTACACACTTGGCCTCGTGTTTGGTTTAACCTGGTTTAGACAATGTTTGATTTTTTAAAGCATGCTTAAACATGGCTGGCGACAGGATTCCGCGAATGCGTTTAAAACATGTGGGTGGTTGTCAAAATTATGGTCCCTTTTGGGGTCCTTATTATAATACGGCACCTATTATTTAGGGTACCCCAAAAGGGACCATAATTTTGACAACTACCCATGTATGTGTAAACATGTCGCCTCATGTTCAGTTTAATTGGTTGAAGCAAGTTTAGATGGTCTCAAGATGACTCGTCCAAGGGTTCCTCTGGTCCAAGCAGCGCTTGAACATCGGTGTCTTTAAACAGTTTGAAGAAGTTCCCCTAAGTTCCCCCTAAGCCCCTAGCCTGGTCCAACAAGCTCACGTCTGCTGGTGCCGCTTGGGAGGCCAGTGCACCCGCTTCCCTGGCTTGCAAGCTGATCACATCCACGACGACAAAGACACTCAGCGGTGCTTGTTGAAATTTTACGATTTCGTCGCTGCGTCTCGCATTCCCCTGCTACCAGAGTCTGACATGTTACACGGTTTTGGTGGATCGAACTGTCCAGAACTAAAGGAACTCCGGCGAGCGTGCGACCTTCGTGACCAAGGGCAAAGGCAAAGGCAAAGGGAAGCGCCGACCCTAAGCCGCTTGCCTGAAATTCAGCTGCTGCTCCAGTAGAGCTCAACTGATTCGCATTGGACTGTCGCCTTAAGTTTGTAGCGCGGGTCTTCTCAATTGGTTGTGTGCGAGGCAATTACTTGAATATCCTTGCTTGTGCGAATGTGTGAGTCGAATATCGATACTTAGCATGCAGCAAAGATAGTGGAACCGCACCTGCATTCCTTCCGGACTTTGCTTGGTTTGGTGATGGTGTTTTTGCATTCGCTCTTCCCGGAACCATTAGCAACCAGACCTCCCCAGATGCAGATCATTCGATCGCCAAAGCTTGAGCCCCGCTCAAGATATGAGTCTATGAGTTATTCCCCATGTCAAAAATGCTGCCTTAGGGCTTCAGGGCCTCACCTGTACGCAGTTCAGTGGAATGCAGGTGCTGCGTTTCTTGGGGATGCTGCGCAGGTGGATCTTCGCCTTCCAGGCGGCTCAGTTCTGTTCTGAAGGTTTGTGATTGAAGTTGACATGCACAATTCCCAGCGGATGAGATTGCGGTAGTTCCAGACAGCTCAGTATGACATGCATGCATGCATTTTGCATGCGGTGACGTTAGAGCTCTTTAAACTTCGGCAGATCATAGTTACATGTGAAATCATTCCGGATGCTTGGCCTGAGCGCACGAGTCGCTTACTCACTAGGGATTGTGGTCAAGTGTTCGTCCTGGCGGAGTCGCAGCAGGCCAGTTGCAAAAGGGCTCGAAATTAGATGCCTATGGTACATGTTTACGAAAGAAAAGTAACTCGAACTCCGCTGCGAGCCCCAGCGAGCAGTTCCGAATGCCTGATGCTAGGTTCCATGTTTTCGTGGTTCAGTTTTTGTCAGTGGCTGCTCATTCGCGACACGAGTTGCAGCAAGCACCCGCAGCTGAGGTTGTATGACAAGCGGGGTTCTTGTAGATGAATCTAGATGCCCCTGGTGTGGCGAAGCCTGTAGAGCGATAAGCAGAATGCATGTTACGTGAATACGTGACTACTCCCATTATGATTCGGCGACTGCTGCTACTACGCCCACTGCTATTGCTACCGGCCGTGTGCAAACTGAGGCTGTAGAGGTCGCACTTGTACAAGCTCAGGCTTGGATTGAGGGGCTGAGGCTTGGGAGACTGCACTTGCTTCTGCATGCTGCACCTCTGCAAACCGAAGCTTGGAGGCTTGCTACATCTGCTACATGAAACCTCCAAATTTCCGAGGCAAACGATAGCAAAACGACATTGAAGGATGTGAGCGTGCCAGCTAGCGAGTTGAGGTGTTGGCAACCTGCTTCTAGGACCTATGGACTTCTTGGGATACGTAGCTGTAGATGGGTCGTATGGGGCTGCAGCCCAGCAAGAGCCAAGCCTGTTCCACGTACATGTCGAAAGTGATAGTCCTTTCTGATACCTTGTAACGCGAGGAGGCGTAACACAAAAAAAGATAACCTAGTTTGGCGATAAGGGATTCAACACCGATTCTCTGTACAACCTCAACTCAAGCAGCCGACAAGATCTCTTTAGTTTCTATCCAAGTACGTGGTTCAAAGTGCTCGTAGCGTTTTCGTGCAGAGATGACTTGGGTGGGTTGTGTGCCGCATCGTTTGCGCTCTGTGGATGCGTTCCATTTTCAGCGCACCATTTCAGCACAAGGTGGAGCTCGACTTGTCCGCACTGGGTCTCGGCGGCGTCAAGAGGCGGCCTGTCAGCACACCAGGGTCACATAGGGTCACGGCAGTGGGACATCCTTTATACTGCTTGCATTTTGGCGAACCAACATACAGCATAATTACAACAACAATTTTCTGGAGTTTGCTAAGACTGCTAAAACTGCGATAGGATATCTGAGGCTGTGAGCTCCCGCGACGATTTTTCAGTGACTCAAGATGACTCCAGTCTTGCCGTGTGCGAGCGGAGAAAAAAAGATACCATGGCGCTGCGCCCATTTTGCCCGCACGCGCACCCTTACCAGAATCGCAAGGTTGGGGGATTTGACATGCTGTTCTGAGGCCACACGTGACAGCTTCCTGGCAGATCCTGGGAGCTCTGCACCTGTGTAGTGCATTCAGCTGATGCTTTCGACGGGGCTCCCTGTGGCACCTGTTGAATGTTCGACGTTGCTAAGGCTTTAGACTCGCTGCTCATCGGTGTGGCCTTCCCGCCTGTTCCCAGCGGCGTGGGGATGACAGGTCTGCTTCAGATTCCAGTGATGAGGCGACCTGGCCAACCCCAGCTCACCTCTGCGCACACTCTTGTTCTGTCAGGAGTTTGGCCATTGGGGCCCAGGCCATTTTCGTCGACCGTAGCAATCCAGAGAGCAGGCAGGATTGTTAGGTCAAGTGTTGTCTTGTGAGGAACGTCTCTGGAGCAGCAGCGTTTCCCGAGTCATCAGTTGTTCCCAATGACTTGTCATCATTGCGAGGCGCAGTTGCAAAGAGGCTATCCAAGCCAGGACATCAGAATCCTGGCACGGACCGCCGATGATGATCTTCCCCCAGGACGGAGTCGAGATCCAATCCCTTTCTGCTCGTGCACTAGTGCTTGGATAGTCTGGCTGCCAACCCATCCGCCGTGCATGGTGCCAGAATTCTGTGCTGCAAAGGGTGTCATCACCAACGGCTTCGCACTCACGCAGTTCAACGTCGGCGCTTTTTCTCCGGGAGTGCCGGTCGTACCTGTGTGCCTGCGATACCCGTGGAGGCATGGGGCTCCCAGCAAGAAAGGGCCAATACCATGAAAGGAGACGACCGTTCCAAGTATCCGGGCTCAACCGCTACTACCCGTGCAGGATTTGTTGTAGCACTACATTGCGTAGAGTACGCGTAGCGTACTGGTAGAGTACTGGTACTGATAGAGTACTGGTAGTGTGCCAGTAAGGTACGTACTAGTAGTGTACTTCTAGTGTATTTGTAAAGTACCAGTAGATGGGGATTGTCTAGACCAGACTAGGGTTAGAGTCGTGCTATATTCACAGGCTGAGAGTGTGCTGGCTGCATGGGAAGGGTTCGAGGGATCCGACATTGGCGTTAGATTGCAGGAATGTCCCATTGCAGGCACTACAACCCCGCCGGCTGTGGAATGAACCACGCTTTGGGAACCGCTCTGTTGCGAACTCTGCTGCAGTTCAAGAACGAGTGCCAGATCGAAATCCTGGACACGTACGTGGGGCCTGTGCATTGTGCATTAACAAGCTGTCGCACGATGCTGAATCCTCGTCGGCTAGAGAGGTGCGATAATTTCGTCCCGCAGAGGCACCTTCATCAGAAGAAATTGAAGATGACAGGTGCCCTGGTTTGCGTGTACATGTCTTAACTTGGTTGCTTTGTGAATTGGGCTCAACAGTTAATGCTACGGTTTAACAGGCTCTTTGCGAACAACGTGAGGAGAGCCTCCTGACTGCCACAACCAGCTGAGTATTCTATTGATGGGGCCGAACATCCTCATGCCGCGGGGTGCAGTCATGCCAAATATTGACTAAGGTCATGGCTGCACGTCTCGGTGTCCCATGCACCGAACAGAGCTATGAAGATGCTTTCCTAGCCTTTGGCTCGCGTGCGCATATTGGAAGCGACTTCGAGGCACGGCAGTCTTATGCCAGAGCCAACTCACATGATACGGGTTCTGGCTGTTCGAGGTGGCACGATTGAAGCAGCAGTACAGCTGCAGCGCCGATGACTTAAAGGGCGTGCTGCGATCCTTCGAGAGATGCAACATGACACTCGGCTGGTAAGCGCCGGCCGAGCAAAGGGCACTGCATGGCACTGCGGCTGTGTGTGGATCCCAGGAGCGACTCCGGGGCCATAGCCTACGATGAGTTTTGTCAGGCCCTGCAGTAGAAGCCAGCCGAAACTTGAGATCAAGAACGCTATAGCTTGCAAGATTTGCTGGTGCTGGCATGCGAGTAACTCCTGGTCATCAGAAGATCTCGCGATGCCATCCAAACTCAGGGGCTGAACTAATTCGGTTTGGGCTTAGCCTAGGCGCTTCTGAGCGAGCACGAAGATTTAATGCAAGGCCCTGTCTGGTCTTGGCGGCTCTGGGCGCCTGAGCCAAGAGGCCGCTGGGTCGATCAATCGTGCATCGCCTGCTTTCAACAGTTGCGAATTCCAAGTACCTTGTGGCTTCAGGCGGCTCTCTTCGCTTATTTCGACCAGGCATCGCCGCCGTCTGCAATGCTTCTCTGTGGCCCGGAGCTCTTGGTGAGGATAAAAGTGGAGCTGTCGAGTACAGAGACTTCATTCAGGCCGCGACTCGATCCGTTTGCAAGTCGTGCTGTCATGCTGGGCTCTGAGGTGGCAGCGCTGCTCTCAGGCCGTGGCTCCAAGTCGAGCCGCTTGCAGCTTGCCTTCCTTGTGGCGGCCGCGAAGCCGCAAAAGCCGTAAAACCCGCCTCCGTGCTCTAGACCGCGTCCGTGTGCCTCTCAGAGGACATGGAGGGCTCTGGCAGAGCAGCTGGCAGCTTTGTAACGCAGCTGACGGATGGCGACGCCGTGTCGCAGGCTGCTGGTCTTGGCTCTTCAAATCCCCTTTGAGGGATCGGATCTGAGCAGCAGGGTCAAGCTCGCTCCAGCCGCTCTGCAGGACCTGTCTTTTGCAGAGTTCCGCGATTTGGCTTTCTCACGGCCGGCTCTTGTGGACACCGCTTTGGAGATGCTGAGAAGGCCTCGACACACTCGACGCAAGTCTGCAGGATTGCTGCGCGGGTGAATGCTAGCGCTAGCTTCGCAGGCACATGCAGATTCCGCGCTTCGAAGGGACAAGTGCAGTTGACAAGAAGGATCAGTGAAGCCCAGGAAGAGTCCTGCAGCTTGAGTCTGTGCCGAATGCGGCGGGGACATGCTCCAGGAATCAACCGCTGCTCACATGTACAGATATTTCTCGGTTTTAAGATCGAAGCCAATGTCTGGATCTTTACGTTTGCACCCATGACTGGGCATCATCTGATGCCTGCTCACTATGTGTCGCACGAGATCGACACTTGGTACACTCACGTACAGCTTCACCTGACCTGACTGCTGTTTGATTGACAACAAGCAAAAAGTTGGAGGGAATCTGACGTTGATGGAGGCCTTGGAAGGAGACCGCAGAGAGTCTATATACGAGATCACAGGGGCAGAATGTGGCACTACCAACGCTTGGGTTGTCCAGCGAGGCCAGAGATGCACTTCAGCTGCTCCAGGAGTCCCAGCAATGCGCGCGCAGCTTAGGGTCTTAGGGTCTTAGGGGAGAGGTTTGAGGACTTTTTGCATGTCCAGCGGTCTGCGAGGTTTTCTGGCCCCCTCATCCTTGGGAGCTAGCTGCATGTCGGGACCCCATTGTTGCTCCTGTCCGGTGTCCTCGGAATTTGCATGTGCGGTAGTTGTATGGCAGTATGGCTTCAAGAGGTCGTCCAGTCAAATCCAAGACCTGTAGCACATTGAAACGTCAGACAGCCTACCCGAGCTTTTTATCACAGAGAGGACAATCGTTAACCAGCCCGCATGATCCCACATGCTTGTGCATCCTGGTCGCGTGCAGCCGAGCGCTTTGCATTACCTGCACGAGGCTCCAACGCATGTAGCAATGTAGCAGTTAAGAAATCTTGGGTATTTGCACTTGTGGGTGACAGGCCAGCGGCGATTCTCGACTGTCGCGCGGCCTGATGTCACAGCGCTGTCCGAAGGCTCGTCGTGAATGAACGGCATGCCGTGAGTGAATGTAGGTGTGGTGCTCAAGCTCTGTCCTTCTGTTTCTGGTTTAGTGCTTTCCTTCCAGGCTTCCGGGCCGTGCGCGCCCAACGCTTTGACGATGCGCTGCGTTGCTTCCGTCAGTGCCGCTCTGGCCCGTCCGGGTCGCCGATACTGCAAGTGGCGGCACATAATGTGGCCCGTAAGCAAAGAGCAGAAGTTGCTGCACTTCGGGAAGGACTCTGCTTCTTGCACTGCGACTCCAGGCAGAGGGCCTTCTTCTGCTTCGCAGCCCCTCGCCCCTTCCTTCCACTGGCACGGAAGACCGAGTATTTCAACCAGGACGCCTGAATCGTCGATCGTCCCTGAAAGAGCGAGATGTTGTCGATGGTTTGGTCTGTGCTCTCAAAGAATGGTAAGCAAGCAGTTACTAATCGATAACCGTAGCCGTAGAAGTGCGTTAATGTAGCTTCAGAACCTTTTTCGCAGACCACAAGACTTCGAGGCGCACATACTTGTGTTTTGCTATTTTCGTACGCATGCATGCGTGTATATGTCTCTGTGGGTGTGTGTGTGTGTGTGTCTCTTGATCTTTCTCCGTCTGCATGTTCGTTGGTGTCTGTGTGTGCGTACATATATGTGTCTGTGTATATATATATATATCATATGTTTGTGTAGGTGCATACACATGCGCGTCTACCTCGTTGTCTATCTGCCTCTCTATCTACTGACTCACTAGCTACCTGCCTGCCTGCTTGTCTGCCTGCCTACCTACCTATCTATCCAGCTGTCTATCCGACCTATCTGTCTCTCTGCCTTTCTGTCCGTCTATACACATGCAGACTCCCATCTGTACCGTTTTCCGTATGTGCCAGTACATACGTGTGCGTGTATGCATACACGCATAGATGCATGCGTACTTGCACACATACATGCATGCCCCCTCCCTTGAGGTATGGTCGGGGGTTGAGGGCCAGGTGGCGTGGCCAGCCATGTACTACCTGTAGTACCCAGCTCTATAGTTCTGCAAAACGAGAACTCCTCACGCCACGCCTTACATGTCAAGAAAGCGGAAAATCCTGCTATTCCAAGAAGGGGGTCCATCGTGGCAAACCTGCCAAAGTGAAATACCTTGGCTTCGGACACCCTTCAGAGTGTGTGTGAGTTTGGTTGCATATATCCATATATCCTTTGCATATATGCCGTTGCAGATACCCAGACGCGTCGCACTGGAATACCAGCAAGATTGAACAGACAAGTTTGTGGGAACTGTTAAGCAGCTTAGTCGACTCCGCTTTCTATCGAATTATAGTTTGCAGGTTGCAGGTACTAGTATGTGACACCATATAGTGTCAGGCGATGTCGTCTTTGCCCCGTGGGCAGAAGATGGCTTCGAGTACGAAGCAACCATCGACAGCATTGATGAGGCCGGATGCCGGTGGACGGAAGGAGAGCAGCAGCCCCACACATTTCAAGCAGGCCAGCGAATGCTGCACAGTGAACTGGGCAGACGGTGGAGAAACGTGTCGGGAAGCTACTCGGCGTTTATAACCCTTCGCACGGAGGTCTCGCAGAGAGCAGGTCGCACATCCGAGGTTCGCCTGCCGGCTCTGATCTCACCTCTGGGCTCTCCATGCGGAAGAGCTCTAAGAAGACATCCGCAGGAAGTTCGGCTCTGGGCTTCCAGGCCTGGCCAAGCTCCAGTCTTCCTACTTGCCGTGCTCTGCTGTGCGAGGCGAGCCCTGCGAGCCGGTGTCATGGCTTGGATGGCACAGGCCGATGCTGGGCTCGGGCACGACGCCTACCTGGACTTGGCCGGCTCGGGACTCGGCACCCACCGGCTAGAAAGGCTCAACTAGGTTTTCCTCAAACAGCAAGAAGAAGCTTTCCGTGACGAGGTCTGCTTTCTGATGTTTCCGCCGCCGAGAGCAGACTGGCCCTGGCGGTGCCCTTCTGGAACTCTCCGGGCCTCGAGCTTGCGAGGGGGCCCCAGCTATAATCAGCTATAACATATGATAGTCGCTAGCACCATTTTTTGGAGTGACGTCTACTTGCCTGACCCCCTCCAGGCGCCATGCACTGCAGCGTGGCCGCTGGGCGGCCGAGAGGGCCTACCGGCCGGACCCACGAGCGCTGGCGACCTTGTGCTCGCAGCGGGCAGAGATGCTGCGCCTGGAGCAAGGCCAGCGCTTTTTTGCAAGCGACTGCGAGAAAAAGAGAGGTTCATATTGAATACATATTGTTGCCTGTTCAGTTCTTAGTACAGCCAAGCCGTTGTTGGTGAAGCCTTCAAGTCGAGAGAGAGGGAGAGGCCGTTGTTCATAGAGTTGCCCTTGCTTTCTTGCTCGCAGTCCGGGTGCAAGCAGAGCTACTGGGGAGGTGAGGCAGGTTGGTCCAGGCTGTGAGTGCGCATACTTGTAGGGGGTGTTCCGAAGGGCGGTGCGGTCTGCAATACAGTCCGGTGGCTTAAGTGGCCCTTTCTAGTTTCTTCTCCTTCGCCGCGATAGCTGAACGGGGGGAGCTCTTTCTGCAACGTTCCCGGAGGGTGATCGCTTCCCCACATCGTGTTGCTTCGGGAGATTGTCACCCCCTACCTGAAGGCCTTCGGCGAACATACAGGGCTTCAACTGCCTCCTTGCGATTCGGGGGAACGTGTACCTCGAGCGGGGAATATATCACCGTCGTGATCGTGAAATTGGCAGGGACGCTGAGAATAAGAAGTTTGCCTACGAGATGGCAGATGCCACACGGAATGATGAGCGAAACAGGGGCACCCCTATGATGGCCCTCCCATGCCTCAAAGGCCCGTCACACCGCGGAGAACACCGCCGAGAGGGCCCACACTGTGTACAGGCTTTTCTCAGGCAGCGGGAGATAGAAAAAACAGTCCAGCAAGCCCTCAAAGATGGCGCAGCACCAGCGTCTACCAAGCGGTGGAGGGCCCACTAGCTGAGCTCACGTCGCCACCTCAGCTGAAGCAAGGGGAGACCCTCACCCTGCAGAGCCGCGCTGCGGAAGTGCCCACTTCGACTTCGGACTTCGACGTCCAAAGCCATGCTTACCCCGATGCAGGCCCGAGCCGCCAGTGCCGTGCCAGAGCCAACGCCGCCTGCAGCCCCACCACCTGGACAAGACGATCGGAATGAGCAACCCGTTGCAGCTCGGGGACAACCCCCGGCAGCCCCTGAAGAAGCCGTCGAGGACGACATGATCCTGCCCTACCCAAACAACGAGCCCCACTACCAGACTGCCCGTGCCCACCAGGAACACCTTTCTTCTATGCACCAGAGCTGGGGTAAACCCCACTCTGGACTAAGGTCACAACGTGACCACAGAACTTGGGCCGAGCCGTAGCCTCCACCCGTCACCGCACCACGGACGTCTTCGACTGCACCAGCCGAGACTCAACTCGCCGAAGACGACGATGCTAAAGAGGAGGAAGATGCCCCTATGATCACGACGACTGCAGCTGAACATGATGCCTCGTATGATGAAGTGGTGCCCCTGCTCCCGCTTCGCCCACTGGGCCACCTCCTGCCATCACCGGTCGGCAGCGGGCCCGTCCCCATCAGCTACTACAACAATGCGATGACCAGAGCAGAGCCCCTTGCTGTCTGGACCAGTGTGCGACGGACGAAGGAAAGTGGCGAGCCTATAGGAAGGCTACCCAGGAAGCTTACAGCCACCACAGACGAGAGCAACGCCAGCAGGGATCTTGGAGGCCAGATACTGACACCTGGAGCAAGAAGCGTGAACGCGAGGCACAGTGAACAACTTTGAGGGGCTCTCCAAGTTTCACTCTTGCAGGGGGAAACCCCGGACAAAAATCTGTCTATGAAGGGGAAAACCCCGATCCAGGTTGCTTCGCTGCATGAGCAGTATGCTGTTCTTAGTCTCCTTCTGTTGCTTTTCTTTATCCAACGTCAGCGACAGTCTGCATGCCTACTGTGCCCCGGCCTGCATGCTTTGCCTGGCTTCGTTCGGCACAGTCTGTCTCTCCGACCTCGATTTATGGGTGAAACCCTTTTTCGTTCAATTTTTCCACTAGTTCAGACGGGCCGCCGGAGCCTCGCCTCCGGATTCCTCGAACTTTCGCCCCCTCACTGGGGTACTATAGTTTTTGTACACTAATTAGTAAACTAGTATACCCTGGCCGGTACTTTTGGAGGCGATTTTGTTGCAGCTAGCACCTGCTTGCATTGTGCAACGAAGGCAGTGATAATAATCCTGTTTATGTGCGCTTTGCATAGCTTTGCTTTCTTTGTTTTCGGGTCCATGCCTTGGTTGAAGTGCTGCGGAATAGCTTGGCACGCGCAACTGTCGGGGGCGCACCCGCGCTCGGCATGTGAAGACGACTCCCAGCTCACGGCCACAGTGGCTTGGGTGCCACCGGAACCAACTCCACAGGAGCCAACACCAACCTTGTGGACGCCGGCGGGGGCAACACCAAGTGGAGAAGCCAGCCACCTTCACAGGGCCAATGGAATTAGAAACCCAGCGCAGAAACAGAAGATAAGATGTGGGACATTCGACGGAGACGACGCAGCCGACCTCTACCACAGCACGCCGTGCTACCGGAACCGGCCCCGGATCAGAACCGGGGGCGATGACAACAGAACCGGAGGCAGTGTCCTGGACGAAGCTGCGCCAGTCCAGTGGCACACCTCTACAAGTGGGCGTCTACTAGAAGCTGGCAAGCGGGGCTACACCGGGACATCGAAACTTGAGCGACTCCCCTTCATGACCGCCACCGCACGAGTGGCACAGGAGCCACAGGAGCTGCAAACGACACATAGACGACGCATGCATGCGACTTTCGACGATAGCTAGGTTGCCTCAGCTGAACGTTTGTGACGCACTCGGAAGGCCTCTTCGTGTGGTAGCCTTCCGAGTGTGTCTTTATTCACAACAAGTAAAGGGCTAGACCAAGGACCAAGGTTGGACTGACACAGGGATCCTTTCAGAACTGTTCCCCCTACTGACCCTACTGTGTTTTGTTTTCCGAGAATTTTTGTTTCCTGTCCTCAAGGGCGAGGACCCGCATCTACTATCAACACAAGTGAGTGGTCAGTAACCTAAAACAGCAGTTTCGCAAGCTCTTCATGCCTATATCTGTGTTTCCTTAAAACATAACCTTGCAGGGAGCTCGAGCACAAGTAGCCTAATCAGCACAGTGAGTTCCCTTCTATGCCCTTTGACCCTTTGCGCAAATCCTTCCCCAACTCCTAAAATCTTCGTGCCGCATAAAGCTCCCAACAACCATAGGGTCGGGGGCCCAGCTCCTAGTGTTACTCAGGTGGATCATGCCCTTACTGGTGTGTGTGTGTGTGTGTGCGATTGTGCTGTAACCACAAGAGCCTGTCGATACAAGTCCCCGCAATGACGGGGCCAACAGCAAATAGCTGCGCTCGTGAAAACCGACACCCAAAGCCCGGGACCTCCTTGGGTACGTTTTGATCAAGGAGGCTGCGAGAGGGTCGGGTATGTCACAGTCAAGTTTCACGCCGACCAAACCAGACACGAACACTGGCGGAACGCTGCTGCACAGGGGGCTGGGGAGAGCGAGAGAGAGAGAGAGAAAAAAAAAAGACAAGGAGAGAGAAAACGTCCCGAGCACACCGGAGAGCGAGAGAAGGCACGCAAGCGCTTCCTGAAGCGCTGTCGTTGCATGGGCGCACTGCTGAGCATCTAGCAGCTGCGCGCTGGCGAAGCGAGCGGCAGAAGGATGGGGAGATGCTCGGATCGACGAGTTCACCGCATGGAAACAAAATTGAGTTTCAATATCGAGGAGTTTGGCTGGCGAAACCCTTCCGGAAACTTGCCGTGGGAAGCCATACACCAGGCCAGCGCATCGGCACAAACGTTGCAAAAAATCATTCAGACGATGGCTGCGTCTCACGAAAGCCAGGTGCTTTGGGCCAAAGCCTTGGCTTCCCATGCCATGACCGTGCCAATCTGTGCGAGTGAGGCAGGAAAAACCAGTAGGTCCTTGTGCATAGCGAGAGAACAACCCGCTATTCGCCAGGCAGCTGATGGTCCTGCCAAGAGAGGCAGGACTGCGTGCTGCTTGCACGCAACTTTGGCACTCGCGGCGGGGCGCGTGACTTAAATTTCCGTGTTCGTTTGGGGGGCACTCAGCTGCAAGGCATTGCAAACGCTCCTAGACATGGCGTGCCCCGACTTCGCCGACAGTCACGGCAAGGGGGCGTTCAGTGGTCCCTTCCGGAAGCTTGGCTGGAGGATGGCATGTGCTCGGCTGACTACCGTGGAACGCCAAAACCCCCGTCGCTTCTCAGGCCCGAAACTGCGACTCAACAGAATCTCAGTGTGTTCCAACATCGCCTTCAAGCTACTGGTGTGCTGTGTCAAGGAGAAGCTGCTGCCAGCAGCCAGCACGCTGGTGAAAGACCCTGTGCTGCCGCCTGACACAAAATGAACTTGAGAAGCCGAGTTGCCGTCAAAGGAGCAGCGAATTCGCATGGGAGGCAAATCCGGTGTCCTGCTCGGGCAGCTGTGCTCCGCGCTTGGAGAGCCCTGCATTGGGCCGCCGGCAGAGGCGCTCGGAAGCCAAGCTGTGAAAGGTTTGACGAACTCTCCTGGCTCAGAACCTTCGAATCAACAAGTTCCATGGAGCTCCTCAATTGAGACCTGGCTGCAAAACCTTCGCAGACTGTCTGCAGTTGCACGTCTCCTCACAGCATCTCAGTGAGGATTACGTTTCCCGCCTCAGCGCTGAGCTGCACGGGACTCGCAGTGCCGCCAACCTGCTCCTGGAGGTCGGGGCTGTGGCATGGGGACGGAGTCGCGAGCAGCTTTTCCATTGGTTCTCCTTTGAGAAAAATTGCAATGTCTGCGCCCACAGAGCACAGCCAGAATCAGAGTCAACAGTTGCAGGTGCACGTTTCGGCTTTAGCTTACTGACTGCTGTCGACGGTTTGTCGGGCCCGCTGATGAGGTTGCGGTGCTGATATTCGTGATGGGCTGCAGGCTCGCACAGGGTCTCAAGCATTTTGACAGATGCATCTCGGCAGTGGGCTGAGATGTCGCGGAGAGGCATTGTTTCTTCGTTGCAGTTTGGCTTCCGCGACTCGGATTCGTGACACTTCAAGCAATGCCAGGCTGAGCAAGCCAGCCAGAGCAAAGGCCATCGCCCTGCCGCTTGCTGTAGCTGCAGCAACTTGGTACAGCATCAATGGCAGATGTGCAACTAGCAGTTTGGACACCTTTCAAGCACCAGGTAACCAGGTTGAACGGCCTGGGCCCGCAGCCAGACGATATTGCGAGCTCCGCACGCCACATGGTGGAGATCCTCGTGTCGCAGGAGGGTTAGACCCGGCTCATTGCTTGGCTTGAAGACTGCGTGGCAACTTACTTGCCGCAACTGCTCACCGCGTGCGGCAGCAGAGGTTGAGCTTTTTCGCGGCACTGTCTCGAGGGGTCCCGAGGCCCCAAGGTTCAATTCAATCATGCCAACGGGCCGGAAACGGTTAAACGGTTCTGACTGGGAAAAAGTGCTGTTGTTCCAGGAGCTGCCAGATCATGAGGTGCCACAAAGTGTTGCTTGGACACAACAAGAAGCCTTCTGGCCACGCACACTCAACAGACCGCTTTCCCCAGGTGCTTGCGTGGGAAACCACCGAGCTGAAACACAGCCATGCCCGGTGGCGCCTGGCAGGCCAGTGCAGCCAATGGCTTGGCTTTGAGATGGGTTCCACACCTTGGCTGGAAGTGCTGCAGGAAATCGGAGTAGCGAGGAGTGCGGCCACTGGCTTTGGATTGTTCTGGAGGCTACCGTGCCCGCGATGAAGTGTGGCTGCTGCGGCGAGGAAGGCGGCGTGTGGCGGCGCTGGCAGCACCCGCGCCACTCACATGGTGCCTGGAGGCTGATGGCAACACCGTGAGGAATCAACGTTCGATGTAGGTTTTCTGCCTGGCGTAGCGCATAACAGAATGTGTTACTTGATCCCCGAAGCCCGATGCGGCCGTCCGATGCAGCTGAAGAGCCTGATGCATAGTGGATGCTCGCAGCGGGGCCTGACAAGGATCTCTTGCGCGCAGTCTGACCAGTAGAGCCAAAGGGGATGAGAGGGAGGAGTCCCTTGCATGATGTGGTTTAAGAAGCTGGCATATGCACAGCATAGCAATGACACCAAGAGCAGAATACCGAACTCATGAACATATTTGGCAGGGGGTGGCGCTCGTCTCTGGGCTGCCCTGGGAGCGAGAGAGTTCAGATGCTTGCACTGACTGTTGCTTCCAGCAGTGCAACTTCGGACTTAGTATCGTGTCAAGTGCCTGGGCGAGTTGAGGCAGAAGCGTTGCCTGACTTGGAGGAGAAGGTCCTGAAGCCATCGTAGAGCACTGGACGTGATGCATCCATGCATGAGTTTGAACTACATAGTGTTTCACTGCAGCCCTGGTGAGCTGCCGACTTGATCGCACAAAGTACCCGCGATCATAGCGCGAAAGTCACACCGTCGGCCAGCGCCCTCAGGTTGGAACAGCGCAGATAAGTGGCTCGGCGAGTGCTTGACCATGCGCACAGAGGAATACACGTCAGAAGCTAGCGTACCGAACCTACATATATCTGTCTGGCTGGCTGGCTGTATGTACGTTTGCAATTCTGTATGCGCAAACCTCCGAAGCCTGACACGGGGAAATGTCGGCAGAGCCGCCAGGCTCAAAAACTATCAAAATACAGGAAAACCCAGAACCGGGGTAACCGGGCTTTCGAGATACCATGGAACTGTTTTGGGCAGGGTGGGGCACACACACACACACACACGTAGGTACAGTACATGTACCTATCATTCCTATAATGAGATGTTTTTGTACTCAGTTTAGTTGTATACAGACATATGCCTGGGCATGGAAGCAAACATGTCCGCATGTGGATGCATTTGTCATGCTTATCACTTCCATCCATTCATCCATCCATCCACCCACATGCATGCGTGCGCACACATGCACGACACATCGCATGTATGATATCTGTTTTCTATATAATATATGCATGTATGGTCGTGTATATATATATATATTATATACGCGTTCATACCATTTGTACTGTACTACCTCGTGTTATCTGATATTATTGTTTATCGTTCTATATTGCGTATATGGCCTTACATGATCTTATGTTAGCTTTTATTAGAGTAGAATATGCAATCTCTTCTTATCTTACACCAAATTACAGCATGTTGCGCCAGATAGCATGATTTTCCTTCTTAGAGCACGTTAAATATTACATTATATCGCGATATAATTCATAATAGTGTATTCTACTACGTTACGTTATTTATATTAATCTTGTACTAGACTACAATACAGTATATGGCATTATGTTATATTCGCGATATTGGGTCATTTGGTCTTATGTCCTAGTCTGTCTACTACATTATTCTCTCTCCCTCTCTCCCGGCATATATATATATATATATACATATATATATATATATAATATGCATGTATCCCTCTCTTTCTCTCTCGCTCTGTCGATTTGTAGAGTTGGTATGCCTACCTGCAGCGACTTGCTGAGGTCATCGCATTGCCGCCCTGTCCCTTTGCAGAGCCGGACTGCAAGAACAGCCCGCGGTCTTGGGATCGGAACTTCCAAGGAGGATTTCGTTGTGTGCAAGTCTTTCGCAGCAGGACGGCCTCCAGGATCACTTGACTTGACACTGTGACTTCTTGGCTCTTTGGCAGACTGATGGTAGGACTTGGGGCGACTTCTGGCCAACATCCCTGGCTCTTTCTCGGATCTCTTGCGAGAGGAGTGACAGACCGTCGGTACTCAAGCAGCGTGCCAGACTAGCGTAATGGTGGAGAGCGACTGCTGACCGCGTCAGATCTCCAGGACATACAAGTGCTTCAGCTTGAGGTTGAGGTGGCAGTAGATGTCAGGGGCTTGGATTCTCACCCAGTCTTGGTTGTAATCTGGTGTGAAGAAGTCCAGCCGTCGCACAGCCACAGTTCAATGGTTTAACGCGTGATTGTGGCATATGGACAGTCCTGATCTTAGCACAACCTCAGCATCAGTTACCGTCGCTGTGGCTCACAGGGATGCAATTTTCATGAAAGGGCATGATTGACGTCATGCAGCACTTGCCAGTGGAAACTATTTGCAACTCCAAAATCAAGTTGCAGTCCGACATGGGTTGATCTCATTAGCTAGCTAGCTGTTTTGAAGCTTGCGCTGCACAAGCACTGCTCGTGCCGAAGAACTGCAAGGGGAGGAACCGGCTCTGTCGCCTTATCGCGCCGTGCCCCATGGAATGGCGGCGGATGCCACCAAGTTTATCAGCCCTGGAAAGATCCTCCTCATGGACAAGACTCTTGCCACCATGATGGTGATAATGCTGTGGTGCTGCGAGCGATATGCTATTATGTAGGTACTTCTTCACAGGGCATGTGATTTTCAGTGCTTGCTGCATCGCCGTAACAGCAGACGAGGAAGTGTTTCGTTTTGCGATGACACGCTAAACTGTCAGGCTTGCCGCCGTTGCGGCGGTGCTGCTCGCGGCATGGATTTATGCTGACCGAGCCCTTGTATTCTGGACAGTGTTTCTTGGAGATGAAGTGCACGAGCAAGACCAGGTTGTACCCAGCAAGCACGAGTCCGCGACATGATGCATGTGCGAGGTTCCTTTCCCTCGCGGTCTTTCGGCATTTCTGGTGGCGAGACACGTCGGCGCAACCAGCACCGAGAGGTGCCGAACAGAGGCCGTGACCATGGCTCGTGTTGGGACACGTCTTGAGCTGGGTTTCTGGGTACCCCTTTCTCACCGGAGGGTTGTTCCGACTGGGACTATTCTGAACGGTACAGCAAGGATTTCAACGTCGGGCAGAAGCGTGAGCGGAAGGGTGGAGGCACGTTCCCACCTGGCTCCCAGCCACCGCACAGCAAAGCCGAGAGAAGCCTAAGGCGCGAACAGCCCACAAAGCGTCCACGCAGTTTCGAAGCCTCCTGCTTCGGCCTGCACGAACCGTTGAAAGTGCTGCAGTACTGAAGCGGCCTGGGGCCTAGGCTATCATAGACGAGGAAGGAAAGGGTTGTAGACTGGTGGGTCTGACATTACTTGAAAACGGAATTGATCGAACATGCAGGCAGGGGCGCAGGGGCACAGGCAGCGAGCAGTCGGTTTGACAGGAACTGTGCATCTGGGCGGCCTCCTCAAGCCAACGAGGAGCGGCCCACGACGTTATGATTTCGCGGAGAGTGGCTTCGTGCGATTCTGCAGGGGAAGCTGCACGTTTACCATGCATGACACCATGCATGACCTGTATGATCTTGTGTGTGCCGGTTTGGAGCATCCGCCATGGAATTCCATGAAGCTCCAGCCATACATCTGACAGCCTAGTTGGTCGTTGGATTCCGCCGCGTCGCACATCCATTTGGCAAATTATGTATTCACGACGCACCCACTACCGCGTCTTCACTACTGCAGTCACGCACGAGGAGCTGGCTGCAGCGCGCCGCGCCGGCGTTCCGGCGGAGCGACTTGGCAAAGTATCAAACGATGGCAGAACTGAGTCCCCGAACGACAGAGTCAAGAAGCTTCGGAACCGGCGAAAGGCAGGCCTCAAAATAGCAGAGCATCTAGAATCTAGCCGAAATATACCCATGGCGGGAAAGCATGAAGCGTTTTCAAGCTTGCCCGAGATCGACAGGCACTTGGAGCAGGTGGCCGAACTTGGAAGGCGAGTGGCTGCGAGGGGTCAGATGGAGCCTTTGTGCGATCCGTCCCTTATCGAAAGACTTAAGCATTGGTCATCTGTGCTGTGGCGCTATGTTCTTAGTTGATGCTGGTTGCATATAGTGAATTAGCAGCGGCACCTGCCATCAGCAACCAAAGCTGTGAATGCCATGTCCGAGGCTGATGTTACTTCGTGGCTGACTTGCAATGTAGATTCGGAAGGAATTGCACACATCCGTGACGCGGCCAGGGCCGCAGAGCATGACACTTCCCAAGGTTTCCTCAAAGCGCGTGACTTTGACGTCAGCGCTGCTGCCGTGATGTATCGGGCCACCATCAAATGGCGGGCAACCTTCTCCATCCAGTCGGCCACCCGGATGCAACACAGAACTGCACCTGTTGTGAGGTGGGCTTAAATGTGGACTGGTTTCAGCTGGGCGAGTTTGAAGCTGCTTGGATTTGTCACCTTCGCCCGAGTTGTCAGGTGATGATGATATTCGGCACTGGTGAGCCCTACACTTTGGATGGCAATCGCGCGGCTGAAGATCCGACAAGCTGGCGCTGGCATCCAGAGTTGCATTCGCGAGAAGCCTCGCTGGTGAAGAAGTACGGCTTTTCAGCTGCAAGTCTCGTAGCATCTCGTAGCCCTCTGCACTTGGTTTGCCGCATCCAGGCTTTTTTGGCCGGCTCTCGCAGCGCAGCGCTGGCGGCGAGCCTGTGGCCATATGGCGACTGGGTGCCGCCGACTTGGATGGGCACCATCTCTGAATTTCGGAATTTGCAGCGAAATCTTGACGCGAAGGCAGGTACTGGGAGCAAAGTAGTGAAGCAGTAATGATGGAGGATATCTCAGCAAAGCGAAGACGGGCATTAATCGCAGGACAACGCCTATAACACAGAACCCGGTATGACCTGTTGGGCGAAAAACAAGGATTGAGCCACAGAGACACGACACAGAGGAGATAAGTTTAGGGCGGAGGCTTTGTTCGCATTCCTCCCACAAGCTCGACATTTTGCGAGGTATGTGCGCGAGGACACTGCCAACCAGTTCGGATGCGCGAATAATGTGGATTCTGCAATTTGGGCGTTTGCTAAAGTGTTGCATAGTATAGCTAGAGCTTTCTGTGCGTGGGAGGATCTTGTGTCCATCATCACTCGCGGCTTTGTCTCGCACCTCGAGGACTGTATGCCCGCAATACTTTGCCAATTATATCCAATTATGCGTCATGGTACGACCAAGATTCGATCTGGGAGTGGATAGACATCAAAAAGAACAAACAGGGATCAACAGCTATCAAAACTCTGAAGCGCTGTACATCAAGGCATTTGAGCCATAATTCAGAACGGCTCCCAGCCATCTGAACTGGAGATCTCAACATGCTCGGCTAGAGTGGCTCTGTTGCTATTACGTTTACTGTTCCTCTTGCAGTCACTGTCGCCCGTACCATTGGCCACGGTTTGCCTACCACAGCAACAATGAAACATGTTCACCACGACGCTACCATCAGTACGACTATTCTTGCCATGAGCATGGCTATGCTGATGATGATGATGGTCATGATGATGGTCATGGTCATGACTACTTTTATTATCATGATGTTTTGCTACTATTGTTCCGACATACGAATACTCTTATGTTTTGGCTTCACTCTGATCCCTCAGCCGATGGGAAGGCAACCAACAGTGGAGGCATGCGACCCACTGGTTCCAAGCACGAGCTGTGCTCGTACCGGTTGTGATTGTTTCAGGATTTGCTGCAGTGTGGCCGTGCGGAGTCCCTGCGCCAGGGCCTCAAAGTGCTGCATACTGTTGTTGAGTTGCGAGCGATCGCCCACCAACCTCGAAGAGCATTTTCGCCATGCCGTGCACTTTGTGCTGCCGTGAGAATTCTGATCGCAACATCCACCACTTTCCTGCCACCGCCCGCCATGGATGCCCGCCCCTCCGATGGTGACAAGTTGTTGGCGCAGAGCGACGGCTTGGGTGCCCAACGGCTTCTGTGTGATCCGAAGGCTTGGAGTGTCGCTCGGCCGCAAGCCATCAGACCTGTGCTCTCCTGTGCCGGCGAAGTAAGCGGCTAAGCAAGGTCAGAATTTCTGCCCTCGGAGCAGCTAGCCGTTGGCAAGACGCCTTGGACTTCCTTGCCCAGGTGCCCAAGCAAAAGGCCAGGCTGTGACCGTGGCGGATTTACCTCTTGTTGTCTGCAGGTCCAACCTTCTGCAGACATTGTGGTTTTCAATGCAGCCATTGCAGCATGTGGAAAGGCGGCCATGCTTCGTCAGCGTGATGGCAAGCTTTTTTTGACTTTGAAGAAGCTGTATGGTCGCGGGACTGGCAGTCCACGTGCCTTCAAGGCTGAAGGCAAAAGCTTTCTTTGTGCGCAAACGTGACAGGCTGGCCGGTGGCGGCAAGCGCAAAACGTTCTGCAGGACCTCATCCGGTGCCGGAGTAAGCAGCAGTTGTGGATTGGGAAAGCTGGCTGGCTAGCTGACAGGATGCAATGCATTTGAATCTGACACCCGACATCGTGACTTGGAATACCATGCTTGCGGCATGGGCAAGATGTTCCGAGTGGCATCGTTCACTTCATTTGTTTGAGTCTTTGCTGCATTTGGCAGCATGTAGTTGTGCAGCTGCCTGGGGAAAACAAGTAGATTGAGCGGTACCTTCTGTTCCCGAGGCAGACATGCGCGCAGGCTTGCCAGGAACAACTCGGAGCCTACCGGATCCGGACCTCATCACCTACAATTCAGTTATCAATGCATGTGCAAAGGGGGCCTGCTGGAAAGAGGCCCTTGCTGTGTACACGGAGTTGGATGAACACGACTCCGTGACGGCCGATGAGCCGCTGGGGCGATAATTGCAGTAGGGGCCTCTACCGTTGCAAGAAGCTCTCTCCGGATGCCAGTCTTCGAAGGCAAAGCAGCAACTCACTGCTCAACGCGCTGTGCCGCTCCCGACGATGGCAGCAGGCGCTGCTGGCCTTGTGGCACCTCCTTGGCCAAGGCAGCCTCGGCCGAGCGATGTGGGCTTTTTAGGGCAAAAGGTGTGATGTGCGCTGACAGGTGGAGGTGATCCCCACCGTGGGGGGGGGGGGGGAGCAGGAAGCTATCAGCTAGACAGGGGGTGGGGTGAAGGTGTGGTGTTGGGGGTTGAGCCCTGGCTTGCGGAGCAGGCGCCGCCGTAACAACACCGGGCTTCAGCGCTGTCATCAGCCCCGTGCCATCAAGAGGAAGTATTTTGAAGCCATGCTTGCAAATGTGATGCGGCTTACCAAGTCTCAGGCGCCCTTGAGCGTTGTGGTGGCTTCTGGCGCCAAAGCCTGGTGGGAACCTCTGAGATACGAACCTTGACCCGATTGAATCTGCCCATGGACTGAGGCGCTGGTTTCCCATATGCTGCAGAGTAGCCTCGCAGATTTGCGAAGCTTCGATGCTGCTATCAGTGCCTGTGAAAAAGGCACAGCCAGTCCACGGTCTGAGCAGGAGAGCATCTCACAGGAAACGGGGGGACAGGGAAGTGTGCGAGGCCTCCAGTGGGAGAGAGCTTGCCAGCTCATCGTCACCATGCGCTGCGAAAGCTGCTTGCCTGGTGTCCGTGGCTTTAGCGCTGCGCTCAGCGCCTGTGCCCCTGGGACTTTGAAAACCGGTCGAAGATACGTGCAACTTGTGTCTCGCAGATTTCTGGACAAGAAGCAGCCAGAAAGAAGACCGGCACGTAGCATATATCATAGCTTTCGCGCACACGTAGATTGCAGTGGCGATAGGACTTCTGGAGGAACGAGGGCCCTGATGCGTACAGGCACCTTGTGTTTTGCATTCCGCTGGATGTTCCTGTGCCTGTGCGGGCGCGAAGTGGCATGAACATGATACTAGCGTCACATACAAGTATGTCGACGAGGTGCGGCAAATTGTGGGGTCAGCCAGAGTGGAAACGAATCGAAAGCCCCAGGAAAAGTGCAGCGCATGGATAGCTTCACTGGCCCTGCTGGCGACGATGAGGAATGAGGAGGTGGCACCGAACGCTGTAAGCTGCAACTCGGATCCCCAAACATGTGGGGTTGGAAGAGGGCACGAGTCGTGTCGTCTGGTCCATGAGGTAGCGCGGCCATGGCTTCATGCTCCAAAGCGGGTCGCCTCAAAGAAAGCTTGGCTTTGCTGGAGTCAATGGAGGCGCGGGTGATGTTGAGATATGCATGCCACGGCCATCATCAGTGCTCATATCTCGAACCATGCGGGCTGGCCGACATCTACGTACTCATTTAGACTCAAGACCACGAAACATGCCTCTCGACGTGTAGCCACTGCGCAGACAAGGCTTGGCAGATTTCCGCGGACGCAGCTGCCTTTGGTGCTGCCACCTGTGATGCAGACAGGCAAACAGGGAGTTTCTACACCAGCAAGTGCCATTTCACACTGGGCCGAGTTTGGGCTAAGGTGTGCTGCGCTCTGACTCCAAGTCATTGGGCGCTAGTTCTGCAGATTTTTGAGCGCATGGACCAGCAAAGTGTCGAAGCAGACGCTGCTCTCTGCGCGAATGCATTAGAAGCATCGGTCTCGACGCCGGCATCTTTGCAGTCCCTGGCGCTGCCGCAGCGTACACTCCGCAGCGCACGAGCGCAGCTTCGACGCGTGAGGGAGACTCTCCGGAGCAGCCGAAGGGACTCAGAGCAGGTGGCTTTGAAGAAGGCCCAAGTCAGAGATGGGTTTCTAGGCTATAGGCGCAGACAGCGTGTGTGTGTGTGTGTGTGGCTGCCCCAACCTGAGACAAGCAGATAGAAAGAAGTAGTCGGTACTAGTCTGCTCCCTAGTCCTCTCGCATGTCCCAGAGGACTTGGCAATGGCCGCTCTTGCAATGGACACGCTGGAGGTCTTGGATGCCTGCGAGGGTGAGGCGTGGATACATGTGTATTAATAAAAACGCACAGATGACAGCAGATGACACACCCGCAGCTTGAAAGGGGAGCGATGCTATATTACGTGTTTGTGCTATGGCAGCTGCTATGGTATAAAACGGTCTTTCCAAGAGTCCTGTCCCTCAGATCACGGCTGCCTTTGCCTTCATTGGAGCCAGTGCAAAGCGTGGCCTCGCTGGCTGCTTGGCATCGCTGCCCCTGAGCTGGCTGCCAAACCTGGGGTCCCGCACCTAGCAGTCGGATCTGGTCCACCGCAGGCAGAAGGTCACAGAAGCTTTGCCGAACTTAGGAGTCACTACACGAGGCTGACGCTGGAGGTGCGCCGGTTGCATGCCGCCATGAATGTCTGCTGCGACCGTACGAACCATTCCGCTTCGTGCCTCTAGGGCGAAGTTTCCAGTGGTGCACGAGCATGAGTGTCAAACCTTCCTCGCCCACACATGTGCAGAGGACTTCGGCTTGCTGGGCAAAGAAGACTGGCTCGGGGCAGCACGGCGTGAGGCAAGGCGGGAAACACACACCACGAGGGGGCCCCTGGCTTTGGGAGCGATGCTTGGAGCCAAATCATGTTCGGGTAAATCGTAACCCAGCTAGGGACAGCATGAGGGGCCGTGAAGCCATGGAATTTCAAAGGAAGTCGCTGACAGCCTGGGCAAGCGCTTGGTTCGGCTCCAAGCAGGCAGCTGCTGAAGGGTTTTCTGCCTGCAGAAGCGGTTGAAAGCCGGCAGGCAGTGAGCCAAGTCGGAACACCCCAGAATACACCAGCCAATGAGCTAGGGCAGGAACTAGTAGAAACGCTTAACGCTGGTCCAGTTCATGTACAAGGCTACCAGGCCGAGATCTTGCGCGGAGTGGTTCGAACGTGTGCCCACGATCTTTATGCTGATGTTGCACCGGTCCATGACGATGCTACAGCTCTTTGCGATAGCTCTGGCAGGCCGATCTCTAGACTTAAGATATTATTCAAGCTTCCGCCCGTGGGTCAGCGCATGGCCCACGAGGAGTCGTCGCGCCATCCTGCGCTGGGCTTTTTGCCGCAACCCTCGCCCCAGAGTTATGCGACTGTCCAGGGAAGCAAGTCCCGCAGCATCGGCCACAGCGACCGGGGAGGCCGTGGTCTTGGGCTGCTGCCGTCTGCTGCGTGGTTGCAGCACGGAGTGGGCGTAGGTAGGCCGTCCAAGTAAATGAACGACCAATATCGGAACCCAAGAGATTGGGATGTTAAGGGTTCTTGGCCATCCTTTCAGGATTCAGAGGCAAAGCCAGGAGAGTAGCCTCATGGTGTCCAAGCTCCATTCGGTTCGACATGGATGTGTTTGCCATGCCTGAGATCTGGTGTGCACTACAGTCTCCCAAGGTTCGTGCCGAACACGACAGGTCTGGGCATGCAGAACGGCATGCTTTGCATCTTGTTTCGAAGAAGATCAGTCCCTTTCTGTCGTCAAGTGAACCAGCCATCGAACTTCAGACAGCAACTACTTTTTCCTTATGTCCACAGTGTCCAGACGCACATGCATGGTCCCTGCATCGAGGTTGTCACTTCTTCTCGGTCTGGCTCGCTTGCCGCACGGGCGGAAATGCCAAAAAGAGTTCAAGATACAGCTCAGAGCTTTCGAAACATCCTTGTAGCAGTCAGCGGCAAGACGATGTCCAACTTGCAGGTCGCAAGCAGCTTGTCCAGGCACGGCTGCTCATCGATGCCAAAGGCCACCCTGGCGGGGGTGTGGATCAGACTTCAGAGCGAGCTCAATTGGATTCGGGCGTTGTGCCTGAGGAAAAGACGTGAAGCAGTGAACGGTTCAGCATGACAGGTTTAGGCTCACAAGTTCTGCGTCACCGCGCAGTGATCCGGAAGATGATGTGTCTTGGCGGCATTCCATCATTTAGAACGCTAAAGACTAAGACAAGGCGCTGGCTATCGTCAGACTACAACAGCACCCTGGGAAAATGCACAGCTGAGTTCCACCGGGAAGAACAACTTCCCGGAGGCCGGGGCAGCATCTTGGATGCGTCGCGAACAGTCTCCTTGCAAGTCGCTGCAGTCGAGGGCGCTGGTACAAAACTGGGGCAGGTGAACATTTCTGTGACCATCATTCGTGCTCCGTTCGTGTTCGCCAAATTGTGGGGCCTCGCAAAGAGCCATCTGACGCCGGCCATGCCGGGACCCCAGCAGCCAACTCGAGCCTTCCTCTCGAAATCACACGCCCAGTCTTCAAATCAGAGGGCCAGGCAGTGATGTTGAGAGTTGGGGACACAGACATATTCATCTACCCACATTATGCGTGCGCAGACACAATATACATACAATTGTATATACATACATGCATGTGCGTATATATACATAATGCACGTACGTGTATGTACGTATGTGTGTATATATAATATATATATATATATATCTAGATATATGAATGTAGTTGTAGACAGACGTATACGTACATACATGTATGCATATGGTAGCTCCCCCGGCTTATCCACTCCTTCTGCCATAAACGCTCTCCCTGCGACCGACATTGTTGATTTTATGCACCTTGAAATCGAATCCGTAAAACGGCTGGGATGGGCTTGAATTTCAAGCCGAGCTGGCGAAGATTTAAGAATCCCAGTAAGGTCTGAACCTTCACATTTCGAGGGATCGGCTTGAAATCCAAGCAGTTGCGAGCCATATCAAGGACCCGGCTTGAATCTCAAGCCCGTTGAAGCTTTTCAAGCCGCCCCCTAAATCGAAGATTACCGCACAACCGATGCAGGAACCTTCAATCTTGCGTGACCGGCTTAAAACTCAAGCCGTTCCGGCAATGTCGACCACTTAGAGAATTTAGAATCTTTCTGATTCCCGCCGTCCGTCTCGGGTCGAAAGTATCTTAAAATGGGTCTGTATTGGTCGTAACATGTCGTAACGCTACCTAAAGTTTCTGTTGAAATTGCTATGTCAAGTCTTTGCCTGCCTGTCCTAATCGTCGGGAGCCGCTTCAAGACTATCAGAACAACTTCTCGATTCATGTGAAGTTTTAAGGATTCAAAAATGGTGAGGTAGCTTCATGTACCTGTGATTGTGGATGGTGCAGGTTTTTATTCATTTTGCAACTGTTGCCCCTCTAAACAGTCTTACCGACATATACCTCTCGAGGTTTTGTGAACTACCCATCTGCATTAATGTGACTCCATGCCTAATTGTCGAAATAATTCGGCAGTTCTACATGGTCTGAACCCTCTTTAGCCCATCAAAGCACCCTTTCGAATTATTTCAATCTCTTGAGAAGGCGCAGTGTTTCGATCATTTCACCCTTGAGTAATTGGAACAGCTTAGATAGCATCAGCAACTTCAAGCATTACTGTGCCAGCCTCGTTTGCTCATCTTTGATTCTTAGAGATTTTTAAAATTATGTAGACAGTCTTCCAATACATTGTATGTAATCTCGCTAGCCGCCCGGTTGATCTAAATACCCTGTTGATATATGTCAACCTTGCTCCAACATATTCCCATACAGTATTGAGTTGTCCAAACACCCGATTGAACTATGAAAGCATATTTTTTGGGTTGTGCCCATCCCTGCTGAACTGTTCGGGTCGTCGCAAGAAAGTATCTTAAACCCTTTGTTTTACGATTTCGGACATGTATACAGGTTCTAACATAGCCTAAAAAACCCGTCCGGCAGAATGTACCCGTTTGATTAAGAGTTCGAAATACCCAAACTTTAAGATCCGCGCCCAGGAACCGTGTCGAGAACTAAGACGTTTCTGAATCACGACCCTACCCCAAAACCCTGAACCCGAACAAACTCATCACTTTTGTTTTCAGGCTTTCAGGTTTCTATATGAAAAAAAGGGGTTGCGGTTGTGTCGCCCCACGCTTTTGCTCCTGCTGCTGCGCGCATTGGCGGTGCCGCACTTCCCCCACCCCGACCCCGTTTGGTACCCCACCCTGCCCCGTGCGCAAACCGGCAATCTGCGCAGTAGTTCCCCCCGCATCAGACAAATTTCACACAGCGTACTTATGAGGGTTGTATGGCGATGGTGATGGTGGCAGCTATCCTTTTGATGGTACTGATGATGAAGATGACGATGACAGTGATGTTGAGAATGATGTCACAGATGATCCGATTGTCGACTCGCGTCGCTGTCTAGAGCAGCACAACATCATGAGCAGTATCACCAGTGCCACAGCAAGAAGGGAGATAAAGAGTAAGATACAAGAACTTCAAGAACCCCCACAGGCCCCACCCCACAGTTGGGCGAGGGGGGGAGGATACCATGGGGTTGGTAGGGGAATGGGGGGTGTGGCAGCCCTGCATCATATGCATGTGCGTATGTACGTATGTAGGGTATGTGTGCGTCTTTCGAAGGCCTTACGCAGTAATACGTTTACTGCCACCAATCAGATCCACTGTGCGCTGAGGCAGCGAAAGATCTGCATACTCGGCGAGGATTTTGCGAGCGGGTTGCAGGAGCACTCTGGGTTGGACCGGTCTGTCCTTCCTGGCTTCCTCGGAGGACCGCACATGAAGCCATAGAACCTAGTTTCACGTGTCCGAGCCCAGCTGGGAGCTTGAGTCTTGAGTGCCCGGTCAGCTCGAAAGGACAAGGCCGCGGCCAAGAACTTTGCGAGGTGAGAAGCGTTCCAGTGCGTCTAGCAGAGGCCTGTCTTCTGGATCCTAGGTTAAGCGAAGACACGACACCTCGCTGCAAGGACGGCAGGGATGGCCATTGAGGCCCCGTGAGCCACAATATGTTGGGCGGGGGGCGACTCTCGGCGATGTGGAAAAGCGCGCCGGGTAATGGGGCGAGCTGGACTATTGACTTTTTGGCTTGAAGGCTGCCGCGAAGCCTCCAAGCACCATTATCCCTTTTCATGACATTGTTGGCCCTTCCAAGGCGTAGTTTCTGTGGTCGCCGTTTCAGTGCGCTTATTCTGCTTGTGCTCTTCAGTTCGCAATTCTGGCTGCACACGAGTGGGAGATAATTAGAAACGGGGTGACACAGAAGTACGAAAAAAACAAAGATCCGACGCTTCAGACGGCCAACTGGATTCTTGCCGACAAGGCGGAGTGGATCATGTAGCTGAACCCGCATCATTGCGCAAAGTCTCAAGTGAGCGACGACCGTAGTGATTTCGTCTGGCATCATATGAACGAAGCACACGTAGCCTTTCGTACTGCTAACACACGGGTGCCGTTTTGAATCAATTCTGATGACGTGCGTGCTATATACGGTGCGAGATCAAGACAAGACAGAACATCCTGCCTGTGCGGATCTGCACGGGGCGGGGCGTTGGTTTCATCTTCAAGCCCAGCAACAGAAGACAGGAGTATAGGTGTACCTCCTCAACCTCAAGAAAGATGCAAGAAAGAACGGCTGCAGCAGACGGCAGCGCAACAGCAAGGAACAGCGGCAAACAAACATCGATGTCACCTGGATAGTGGTGTCAGTGGTGTGTACCGGCAGCTGCGGGGGCAGGGTGGGCTGTCATTTATCATCGCTCTTCGCTTATTGAGTTCTTCAATGTGTCTGTTGTTTCATCTTTGCGATCCTCGTTCCGAGGGTACACGCTTACGCAGAGCCGTCCTCCCTCTGCTCGCAGACGGAGAAGGTCAGCTCCTACGGATTCCACATGAATTGAGTATGTTCGTCCCGGTGAGGACGGGTTGATGCCTCATCATGTCCAAACTTTGCTCAGCTCTATCCGCTGTGGGACACTCGCTCTACCTTCCGGCGCCGAGAGTTGCAAAGATGTCACGCGCAAATTGAGTCACTTGCGGGGACTGCCTGCGGCCTTGGTCCAGGCCAAACAGAGACAGACAGAGTCTGTGTAGGCAGGTTGCAGATTGATTCCTCGGGCTTCGGGATGTTGTAGAGTGGACACACTAACTGCGGAGAGGCTGGATAGGTCGAGTTGAGAGCGAGACGCGCAGCCGTTCTGCGTTTATATCCAGCATGCCCTGTGCAAGCTGTGGTTGTTTGCGCCTGGTCCTACGACTTACAACTAGCACACCCCGCTGCTCACTACTTGCATACTGTAAGAAAAAGCTGAACTATCAAGGTTGATCTCCGCTGTGCGGACAAGGGCAACGTGCAGTCTGCTATTCTGCAGGCTGTGCCCTTGTGCTGTCAGAGCATGTCAGTGCGCCCCGTGCAAATTAGTGTAGAGGTGTGTAAGCAGAACGACGTGCACAGTTCAGCAGCTTACCTTTGACCCGAAAGGCCTTCGTTCGGCGGGCCGATTCGCAGCAGCCCAAGTGGCTCCCCAAAACGACGACAAGGTTCTGTAGCAAGCCTAGACGGTAAGAGGAGCTGGTACGTCCCAAGCACACCAGATGGAGCAGTCCTTTTCGATGTCTCGGCAAAGTATTGTCTCGCAGCTGGTTGTTGCAGAGAAGTCGCTGAAGTGTTCTGTAGTCATGCCATGCATGGCCAGCATCTTCTTGAGCAGTATGTATATGTGTACCTGTGCGTATGACAGAGCTTCTTTCAGCTAGACGATACCAAATATACCAAACAGCTCCTTTGCTTCTTGATAATCAGCGCCCTTTTTGAAAGCGAGGGAAGAGAACTCTTCTGTCAATCACAGAGAAGAAGAAACTGTCCCCTTAATCCCTTACCAGCGGCCGGAACCCAGAGAGGCGCACAGTTTGTCCATAGCAAGAGAAGCCAGGTCCCTCCTGTCCCCACAAGAATGAGAGCTCAGCGCATGTCTGTGTACAAGAGAATGCCGCTTTATCTCAAACTTATTTGGTCATATTTGGTCATAATACAAGGATGTCGAGCAGCATACGCTTTACATCACGAGTACAACGACTGTTGTCCTTTTTTGACAGGGCTGCGCGGTGCCATCGCTCTGCTCTTTCTCTCTGCAATTTGGAATTCTGTTTTGCGTTCTGCATTGTCTAGTCGTCCGATGATTTGCGGGACTTGTGGGCAGCGCAAAGTTTGGAGACATCGGTATAACTTGTGAAACCTGGGCTCGATCTCTGCAGATCAGCAACGGGGGCCGTTTGTTCAGGTTGTATCGTTGCAGACAGTTCATCATAGTGCACTGACCTCGTTCATGCACATGACATGGCTGACAAGTCTTGTCAGCACAACGCTTTACTGTTTGCGGCAGTCACCACAGCGCCACAAGCCTGCCATGGCAGATGAGCTCCCTGCATTGTTGAGGAGTCAGCACCAACAGCTTCTCAATCGACTCGATGTGCTCACATCCAGGGTTGAGCTTCTGTTGGACGACAGGGTCCTGGAGGGACCAGCCTTACGCATTAACTCTGAAGAGAGTGACCTGGATTCTTTACCTCATGGCCAGTTGCTTCTCCCACCTCAAGTAGAGAGCTGGCCAGATCAGGGTAGGGATCAGGGTGTTTCAGGTCAGGAGACGCCACTAAGGTCAGGGCAGGCAACGCCAATAAAGTCAGGGCAGGCAACACCAGTGAAGGGACGCCGAAAGGCCCTTCATGAGTACGAAGAGGCGAAGGAAGAAGGCCATCGTGTGGACACCCTCAAGAGACAAAAATCTGCTGATGCTGCACCGACGACGTCTCAGCGAATGGAAATGGCACATGTCTGCAGCTTGGCTGCCTCCAGAATTTCCCCCGACCAAGTGGGAAGAACAAGTTATATATACATATATATATATATATATATTATATACACACAATATAGCGCTTGCTTGCTCTCAGGTCAGCACTGGGCCGGAAGGATTTCCAAATCTGTGGCCTTCAACTTGGCGGTAGCCGTGGTGATTATTTCGAACTCGATTTTTCTCGGGCTGCAGCTCGAGGTCAGTGCTCATGACGTTGATGGCTCCACGGCAAGATGGTTCCTGTTTGGCCACTTCTGCTATGCTGTTCTGTTTACGATGGAGATGCTTATTCGCTTGACTGCAACCGGGCCTCATGGTTTTCTCTGTGGTCCTGACTTTGCATGGAATTGGCTTGATACGTTCATCGTCTTTCCAGCCTGGATCGAGCTTGTTGTCGATTTTGTGGAACTGCAGAACATGGGCGCTGGCACATCCAACAGCAATTTCCGCATCATCCGCGTTTTCAGAGTCACCCGTGTGCTTCAAGTGATTCGGTCCGTCCGACTGGTTCGCTTCATCAGCGCGTTTCGGGAGCTAGTGATCTCGGTGCTTGACACCGTTCGCCAGCTTGTGTGGGCAGTGGTCCTACTCGTGTTGGTAATTTACTCCTTCGGAGTATTGTTCACAGACGCATCCCTGCAGTACTTGGATAGCCATGAAGCCTATGCATCCGAGCCACATCTCCAAAAGCTTCAACTGTACTTTGGTGGAGTGTATGCATCCAGCACAACACTTTTCAGGACGCTGTTGGCAGGGTTTGACTGGATCGAGGCAGCGGAAGCTCTGTCCCCAATGGGTTTATGGTGGGTTCAGCTCTTTCATATCTACGTGGCTTTCGGTGATTTTGCCCTGCTGAACGTGATTACTGGGGTGTTCGTGAACTCCGCCATCAAGACTAGGGAGAGAGACCACGAAACGCTAATGCAGCACGTGCATGCATTCAAGCAACTGGTGGCCAAATTGTGGAAGAAGATCGACTCCACGGGCCTCGGGCAGATCACCATTACCGAATTCGAGCAGATTTTTCAAGACGAAGATTTGGTGGCTTTCTTTGCTGCCATTGAGGTAACTTGTTTGCTCAAGCCGTGTTTGTGCTGTTGTCGAGTATGTTGTTTGACAGGTCAGGTGCCTGTGCAACTGCGACGAGGACTCTAGTAAGATATCTGGCATTGCACTAATGCTACTATCTCTTCGGGGACGACGACGAGACTACTGGAACTATACTAGTAGCACGATTCCCTAACGACAACGACTAATGACTAATAGTGAGGAAAGCTAGCTCTGCGGAGCTTGCGGGAGTTGCCGTTTTCCAATTCCCTCAATCGTGTTTCTGGTCCAAATCCGGGTGGGGGGGTGCGCCCTTGCCGGCCACCATGCATATGTTTGATTCACAAAGAATATTTTGTAAACATCAAGGTGGCAGTGGCATGGCACAAGGTCGGGGGCGGGGGCCTTCCCCTCACCTCCATCCCACCCCTCCCTTTATGTGAAAGCCAGTGTAAGCAATATGGCAATTGATTTTGCGGCTGTTCAGTGATGTTGCTTGACGTCTGCGCGTTATGTATATTTGCGTAGGTTTCGTGCGTCGACTTAGATTCGATCAAGCACCATGGCAAGTGGTAGCTGTTGTCTACGAATGGTTAGGGTGTCGACTTGGAGGATTTAGCGCCACGGCACTTTTACGCGGCCGAGCGCGACAATTGGTTGTGATCCCCTAGGAGGCAAAAAGCCGGTTGGTTTGTGCCGGCCCGAAAATGCCAGTACATCCAGGAAATCTTTAAGCTGTGCATAGTTACACCAAGCCTGCGCTCGAGTCTGTGCTGCAATAGATTCGACTGACGAGTCGCCCCACCCTGTCCCTGCTCTTCTTCCTTCCCCTAGCTTTCGTAGCCTTCTCTTCAACCTAAAGAAGACCTATACAGTATACTTGCTCCACTTTTCCTACGACGACGACGACACTACTACTGCCATTTCTTGAGGTTTCATGCGCTACTGAGGTTAGTGCAGTCGATGCTTGGACTCTGTTTGACAGCCTGGATGCAGATGGGGACCACTTGATTAGTTACGAGGAGTTTGCGCAGAGGTGTCTCCAACTGCATGGCACAGCACGGTCTGTGGACTTGTTCGCCCTCAAGCAACAGACCGAGAAACTCGAGGATCGGTTGGAGAGCGTCTACCAGGCGCAGTCCGAAACCAATGAGCACCTCCGTGCAATGGAGCGCAGCATCGGTCAGAGTCGCAGGGTTCGCAAGGCTCCCGGACAGATCAAGTGGACAGCCGGTGGCGCACAGGTGGAGGTAAGCATGTGAGGCCGTGGCCGTCTTATCGGCTCTGCTGTTGTGACTGCTGCGGGACTGTTCAACAGGCCCCACGATGCTGGATCCAAGATCCATGCGTCCCAGAGCCTGCGTGGAGAGTGTATATACATGATAACGACGAACCTGTCCTTTGTCTGTGACAGCTATGCCTGACGAATCTGTCAGCCGGTTGCCGAGGCTCCGAGTGCAGTGCCACACCGTAACCGCCGTAACATGCAGTTTGTGTTCGCAAACTTCGCCACTGACTGTTTCAGCTCCAGCTCGGCTACCGAACCTTGACTGTTGAATCGGAGACGCTGAATCGAGAGGCCGAAATCAGCTCACTAGCAACACCAGCCAGGAAGGTCATCTAGATTCGGCATTGTCTGACTTGGTGTTGGTTTGTGAATCAAAGCTGCAGGCCTAGGTCTCCAAGAGGGCATCGTGATGCATCGTGTAGTCGCAATTAGCCAGGCAGCTTCGCATCAGGTACCATGCCGAAGCTTCGAAGTGACAGCGGTCCCGAAAGGCTCAACATATGAGCCGCGAGTACTGTACAAGCTTGTCGGCCGGCCTTCTGAGGGTTCGACCGCTGCCGAGGTTGCTGAAAGTCGCGACTTATGCACCCTGTGCATGTCGGCTCCTGGTGTTGACTGCCATGGCCTGAGGAGTTTTCGGGTGAAGTCCATGCGCCGTCATGACATTGCGCACCCACCGCACCCACCCTCGAAGTGACAGCGATGGCCTGGAAAGCTGCCCAGGCGAGGCTTCTCCTTTTAGCGGAGCATTCAGCTTAGCGTGGCTCTGCTTTTGCGCGATCACGGCCTGCGAGCCCACGAGGCCTTGAGACCCATGAATGCCCATGAAGTTCTTGTTTGCTCGAGGATACCATGGTATGTTGCAAGCGGAGCACGTGCAGAGGCCTTTTCGACCCATGTTCAACACAGGGCAGCATTTGGGGGTCAGTGTAGGTTCATTGTAGTATTTGCCAGTGGAGACACATGGTCGGCATGAGCTCAGGCGATGCCAATGTAGCCACGAAGAGGTTGACCTTGTCGCAGAGGCTCGAGAGCTCCCGCTGTCCAAAGAGCTGACAAAGCGGTGGGCCAAAGTACCGAAACGAAGCCACAAAGCCAGTTCATCTGCAACAGCATGAGCAACCTGTGTTGTATCCTGAAGCTACACAGCTGGAATCGTAAAAGCAAGGGCAAAAAGCCCAAACCACCACGCCTCCACGCCTCCAATGGAGATACCGCAGCGAGCGGAGCTCCTGGAATTCGCGCAGCGGCGGTCCTCAGAGGTCCTGATTTTGGGTGTCTTCCTGCTGGCCCGCAGCTGAGACCTGATCGAGAATGCTGTGTTGAGCAGACTGAGATACTGGCTGATGGGCTTATGCTGGAATCTCCCGAGGTTACGACCTTTCCCAAAGACTTGGTTGGGACTGTCCAACTCATCTCTTGCCTTGTGCTGCTCGTGGTTGGAAACCCATGGCATTGGACCGGGGACGTCTTTTCCGCAAGCGCAGGCGTAGTCGAACCTGTTGCATGTTCCAACTACAGTACAACTAGGAAATTCAGGGGGCTATGCAGAGAGCTGATGTTCGAAACTGGTGCAAAGAGTGTAACACCCAAGACGCAGAGAGGACATATCCGTCCCCAAACTCCCAAACGAGAGTGTTCAAACGTGTCGGAGCAAAACCAGAACATCGGACTTCCAGAGCCCAGGGCACCCGAGGGACCTTTGTGCAGGCATGGCTTTAGTGGCCCAGCTCTTTGCTCATTTGGACTTGATCCGATGGCCTCCAGACGAGGACTTTGCAATGCACAAGTACATGAGTCTGCTGCGTTAGACACTTACATGTGCCCACTCGTCCCGCCTACACAATCGGTTTGTCGGCTCTAATCACTCTAATCTTCAAAAGAGCTGCTGTATCGGCTGGCACGGCATGTCAGGAGGACTCGGGGCTTTCCAGTTAATCATGCAGCCACTTTGCAGTCAGAAAGTCCAGGGGAGATTGTCTCGAGATTGCATTCGGAATGCAGTCACGAAAACAGTCCATGACGTCAAAGAGATTTGACGCAGAGCCACGAAGTGCGGGAAATTCCACGTGTAATGCAGGGTTGACGGTGCCAAGAGGGTGAGTTGGGGAAGTGTTGAATGGATGAGGTTTTGATTTCACCACAGAAGTTTCGCTTAGAAATGTTTGCACGTGTCCTAACATGCAGCCGAAAGGCACGTCAGACTGCACATCGCAGCAAAGGGGCGGGGAAGGCGTGGGCTTCTTCAGACTTGCCGCACTGAGAGCGGTCACCTTCGTAGGATGATTCTAAATCGGCTTCGGCCAAAGCTGCTTGATCCTGCAACTATGTGCATGTCACTGCATGGAGGGAGGAATGTCGGTGCGTACGGCGTGCATGTGACTGCCTGTGTGGAAGCACACCCCACACAGAGACACGCATGCGGGTTCGGGAGTTGTTGCGGATGGAGGCGTGCCCGCACTGCAATGTGCCGGCGCCGCATGTGTACTTGTGTGGGCGATCTTCGTCCGTTTGCCCTCATGTCCCCATATGTCCCTAACTGCACTTTCTTACCTTACTTTCTCTGATGTGCACATGTGCAGACAAGTCCCTGCACGTGCCTGCAAAATCAGATGTACATTGTACATGCACGAGTTAGACGTTCCCGCAAAGATTTACTTGTGAAGGAGGAGGCCAAGGTCTATTGGGGCTTGGCCAAGGATTTGGGAGTGGACTTCTGACTGCAAGCACTTGTTGCCCCATGTCTAATCGCAGTGGCCGGATATGCGGCACAAGTAGTTAGAGACGGTAGAGACGTGCGCTCAGCTCCGGCATAAGCAAAATTTGTGCGTGCAAGCCGGTCACCCAGACGTTGAAGCAACTTCGGCTCAGGTCTGCCGACAACTTTTCATCCTCATCTTAGCCAAGATCTATACCATCCTGCAATTTCACGCCGCAGCTGCGAAGGATGCCTGTGAAAGGGCACGAGCAACCAGAGTCCTGGCAACGGCGCTAACGATTGACTTGGGATCATTGGAAGGCTTCTGCTGCATCAAAGCGCCCTCGGATGGTCAAACTCCTACTGCACTCTAAGCAAGCTGTGCAGTCGGAACACCTGTCAGGCAACCGTGCAGTTTCGCGCACAGTTTCGGAGCCTTTGGAGCAGAGTGGCCCGGCAGAGATATAAGGATAGCAGCAACAAAGGGAAGTGAGGAAGTGACGAACGACGATTTCTTGGACCACTTGGGCCCAACACCTCAAGAAAGGCAATCTACAACTCGACACCCGTTGCAGCATTGTTGTTTTTGCACTTCTTTCGAACATCTCATGGTTCAGCATATTGAGCAAGTCTCCCTGTGGCGATTACGGCTGCCTTCAACCAATCACGCCGATCCCCCCGACTCCGAAAAGAAAGGATATATATATATATATATCCCGGCTATCCAGGAGCCACCGACGACCTGCCATGTAGAGCCTCGCTTCTTTTGGGAATAGCAGTGTCCAGTAGCCCAGGGGAAGATCTCCCGGAAGCTTGGCAGGATGCATTGAGGCGTGATAGCAAGACTTGTCAAGCAGCTCTCGATGGAGTTCAGAGGGTGTACATGTAGATTCAAGATGATTCAAGCAAACGTACGGTTTGCGTAGGCAGTCGCGTGGAGGCAAAGCGACCCGGTCGAAGAGATGAAGATGTTGCTGCTGGCAGCGCCGCAAGTTGCGGCTGTCGCCATCGTTTTCGTGGCCACAGTGGAGCAGACACTTTGGTGCTGCTTCACTGCAAGGGCAGTTCGTGTTTCAGACTTCACAGAGGGATACGGATGGGAAAGAGAACAGGAGGCGAGCACGGCCTTACTCAGCATGTCGCAACATCTGGCAGGTTTGCTGCCGTTGTCGGCCGTGGCCGCCTTTTACTTTAGCGGTGATATGGTCCGTCCGCCAACACAAGCCCGCCTGCCTGATCGGTCCAAATTGTGGATGAAGGCATTGCATTGACAAGTTTTCAGCGATGTCTCTCTAGAATCTGTATAGGCTTACAACTTTAGCTGCCCACACGAAGCACAGGTCATGTCAGGAGGGCTTTTCCTCAGTCTGTTCTTTGAAGTCTGCATTGAGCTTTGGCTTCCACCTGGGCTGGGAAGTCCAAAGCCTGAGCCGGAGACGATCGCACACTGGAAGGCTTGTCAGAACTATGATCCCTGGGACCCAGACTTGGCCCGGAACCTGCAAGGACAACCCTGCATACCTGGCTCTCCAGCCCCTTGTCGCAATGTACTCTTTCCTGTGCTTAGCGGCTTAGCCATCGTCCGGTGCACGTGTCGATGCAGTTGTCCATGAAGCCCTGCAGGGGTGTATGTCACAGCGAGAACGTTGCGGACGCGACTTCGTAAGTTGGCTCTGCATTAGGCAGGGCCTGTCTGTCCCCTCTTTCCTGATCTTGTTCGGTTTATGCTGGGTCCTGCGAGCGGAGCAGCACTGGGTCAACGCGCCACCAAGAAGACCTGCAGAACAAGAGAGGCCGCAGTGGAGGAGAACTCTCCATGCAGCATCCGATCGATTTCGAGAACGAGTCGGGAGTATTGCCTATTTCAGAGGCGAACACCTGAAGCTGGTCATTCTGTTGGTGACCACTTTGTTTACTTCAGTCTGTCTACTGGCAGCTTTCGCACTCCAGCCATATTTCAACGTGGTTCAGATGGGATATTTGTGGTTCACGCTTGTCAGTGCAAGCTCAGCAAGCAATGCGACGTTGTACTATGACCCAGTCAAAGCGCTCGTCTGGCCGGCGAAGGCCATCGGAATTTTCAACATGCTTGTTATTTTGGCTTTGACCGTTAGCCAGACGCCGATCTTCCCCTGCCCGCATCCCATGCGCCTGCCCGGAACAGTCGAAGGGGCTCCGGTCCAAGTTTCCAGATTTGTATCCAGGGAGCAGTGCCACTACCTATTCCATTCCGGGACTTTGTCAGACATGGCATCCGCCAGTGACTCCTGGAGGCTCGGAGCACTGTTTCAGAGTGGCTCGGAGCGCATAGAAATCGAGGCGGGCTTCCTGTCGTGTAGATGTCTGTAGCTGCATAGAAGTTTTCCACCTCAGGTTTGGGAATGGTGAAAAATGGCGACGACGTTTCTGCTGAAGATCTCATCCATTGGATGGTATTCACAGCCTGCCTCATCCAGAGGATCCTTCTGATACGATGGCACAACGAGCTTCGACGCCATTTCGAGAGGAGGAAGGAACATTTGGACTTTCGTGCCGAATGGTATGCTGAGAAGCTGGCAGCCAGCAGACAGATGCAAATCTCCATTTGGGACACGAAGCGACAGGCGGGATTCAGAACATGAAGATCGGTATGCTGAGACATGTGGACCATGTCGCGATAACAATCAAGCAGAGCAGGGGATGCCAGAAGGCGTCAGAATGCCCAGCTTACCAAGGTTCTTCTCAGCAAGTTATCCAGACTGACCCACCACCTGAACAACTTGCGGTCCATTTGGGACGGCCAGCGGGCAGCATTCACCGAAGAGGAGGCACGCTCAGCAAACTTACGTTTATGCGTTTTTGGGGCAGTTTATCACCTGTGACGGGGAACCGGTGTTTTTTTTTTTGTT
>CAJNDV010033074.1:54456-65849 GCA_905221635.1 Symbiodinium sp. CCMP2456
ATGGCGGTGTCCGCACAGATGGCCTCGGTAGCCGTACATATGGCCAGTTTAGAACTCCTTCATTTTTGCCGCTCCTTTCGCCGTACATACGGCCGTCATGCTGATGCTGCGCGCTCCCGTGACGCTACCGGGGATCCACAACACGGGGTGCGTCCAGTGTGGCTGGCGTGCCAGGTGTACTCTTTCATGAAAAGGCCAATGGAAAGGAAGAGAAGGGGGATTAACATGAATGCTAATGCCATCTGTTTCGTCCCCAATTCAGCTCTTTACGAATTTCACGGCGCTCCCTTCACCCAGGGAATGTTTAGTTTCGCTACATTGAGTTGTGTCTCTCTCTTTTGAACAGAAAGAGAGCACTTACGTTCGTCTGTTGAAATGACGTAACATGCAAGTACGAAGAAGAGTAACAAAGGAAATCCGAACGATGCAAGAAAGGGAGTCAAACAAACTAAATTATAGGGTCATTGTCTCTCACCTTACTGCTACTGTAATTTAAATGATAGCAAGGAAAATATTGCAGGACAGGAACGAAATAATGAGCCGACATGGAGGTGCCGTCAGAATCTTTCACAGGAGGTCGTGGGATTCAAGAACATGTTATCCTTGACGAACCAGAAATCAACGGTCAACCGATGATTGTCAAGAGACAAACCTTGCAGAACACGGAAAGATATGCAGAATGCATGCTTTTCGTTTGCTTAATTCGTTTCCTTGCTCCCAATTCAAGGTCTTACACAATGAAATTAATTAGGCGTCTTGTGACTCCAGCTTAAAAACAATATTCCTCTTGTGCCCTGTGTTTCATTTTAGAAGGAAACAGAAGGAAAGAGCGATAGAATGAAGAAAGAGTGCTTTGTTGAAGACCGAGATTTTGCTGCGCACTTCGTGGAGCCAGGTCTGTGGCTTCAAACAGGACAAGCGCTTCGAATCCTGGTGAGCTCGTGTGCAGCGTTGCCAGCAATCACATCGCCAGTGGCCCTGGTTCTTCCGAAAAGGACTCCAAACTGTACCTTAGCAGCTTTAGGGCACAATCGGCTCACCTCGCTGCCAACAAAGCCAGGCCATGAAAGACTTGCTGACAGCTTAGCGTGATATCGATATTGATATTGTTCGGAAACCATGCAAGCAGCGGCACCATTCTGCGGGTTGAGCAGTAGAAGATCGTAGAACCCGCTAGACTACAGAAAGACTGGCAAGATGAAGCGTGCGGAGATGTCTTTAAAAGGTGGTCGATCAATGGGCTGTACCTCGGAGTCGTCCTAACCGTGGGAAACCTGTTTCGGACGATCTTCAAAGACAGTTCGAAGAGAATGGTGTACGAGGAGCCGCCGCGTAAGTCCGCTCAAGTAAGTGCGATGGCCGCTGCAGGATATGAGCCAGCTGCTTGGATTGCACAAGCTGTCCACCTTTTCCAGGAGGTGTCCAACACGGACTTGCTGTTGGATCTCTGCGATGGCATCTACCTGGCGCGAGTTCAAGGGAACTTGAAAGCCGAGTGGGAGCTGTACCACGAGTCTTGGCAACCCATTGGCTTCTGACATTGCGTAGCCTCCGCTGGTTTTTGGCCCCGAGCAACACCGAGGAGCTGATCCGTATTTACAGAAGTCCGGAGCTAATGGCACACGTGTCTGAACAGAAAGGCATCGGCTCAAATAGGCTAATCTCATGACATGCTCGTGTCGAGAAAACTCGGGGTCAATAACATCTGCATCACGTCGCAGGTCGAGCTAACTTTCTTCTTTCGCTCAGATCTGCGCACATGCAGGTCGGCGAAATCAAATAGTGCCGACCGTCCCCAGCCTTCAGACTGTCCCGAGTGTTGACTCCATGCCGACATCAGCTCGGTGGCAGCTCGTGGCCAGACAGATCAGGAGAAGCCTGTGAAATGATTGGAGTATGTCCAACTGAGTCTCTCCTGAGCAGGACTGGGAGCAGCAGCCGGCATGAGGCCGAGTGAAAGCCGAATGGTTTGCACCTGGAAGTGGTAGCAACTACGTCACCGCAGCAGCCGTCTTGTTGGTTGCAGAATTCCTGCGGCCCCTGGCGGCGAAAGTTGCACTGTACTGGTAGCAGACTCCCGCTGCCCGACGCGGGTGTACGCACTGAGGCGAGTCAATTGACTCTGTACCTCCGTGATTTTCTGGTAAGTAAGACCTTCTTGCAAGGGCAAGAAGTGACTCTGACTGTTTTAAATTCCTGGCATGACAGCAAACACAATGCTTGATTGATGACTCCAGGCTTAGTTCTCAAGCTCGGGCTAGACAAGACAAAAGCAGCTCTTCCGAAAGCCATTTGGAATGTGGGACGGGGGCCGCATCCTGATCTGAACTTCGTATCGTCTCTGTGCCCTTTCCAGGCTTTGGAGGATGCCTCGGACCGGCTGGATGAAGCTAGCCAGGTGGAGCCACACAGAGTGGACCACCTCAGATTGGTTTCATGTTCGCGATGTGGAGCCCTGCATGACGCACAAGTTCGTGGTTGCAGCTGCATCAGTCCAGGTTCTTGCCGCTCAGGCTGTGTGCGCAAGCTCCTTACTTGGCAGATGCAAAGCGCAGCGAGTAGGGCGTGGACTTCTACAGGTCCGCATCTGTCGCTGAAACATTGGGCAGAAGAGAGAAGAAGAAAGCAAACACTTGTCTAAGGCGGTACTCAAAGGCAATGTGTCAGGCGGACTTCCTGCAATGCAGCTACCGCGTCATGAAACCCTATCAAGATGAGCACCTGTCAGACCGTCAGGTGCTCAAGCTGCTGCATCTACGTGGGCGGAGTCGCAGGACTCGAGTCATGTTCAGTCACGACACAACCCTACTGGGTTACGGTCGTCATGGAGGACAGCATTCCAGCGCGCCGTTTGGCCAGGATCTTGCCATGTCTGGCATTAGATATCAGTACTGGTGAGAAATCGTTTTGAAGTGGATGAGTTGACACGATCTCGAAGTGCACCCTTGGCTTTGCTCACTAAGGTCGCTGAACTGCAGCAGGCGGTGCCGTCAAGACGAGCACTGTCACAGGCACCGAGCAAGCGTTGCCCAATGCCGCGATCGACGCATCTTGTTTCCAGCTGATGGAAAGGTTATGGTTGTCTGCTTGGCGCAGGGGGTCAGGAGCCGAGTTACAGCTGCAGGGCAGCAGGGCAGGGCCCGATTCGATCGCAGAGAGGTTTGCACGCCCTCAGCTGAGCCATGTTCGTGATGGGCCCTTTCGCCGCTGCTCGGAATAGCTGAGTCATCGGTTTTCGGGTTTGAGTTAGCCTGGGCTGCACCGGTTGCAAATAGCACCGGGGCAGCCTTTGAATGCAAGCGGTGGTTGATACTGTAGCGCAAACCTGTCGGCCGCGAGGCTGCTGACCCTTTGCTGCCTTCTGACAACTTGTGCTCGAGGGCAGCGGGCTTTCAATACGATGCCCAAGAAGATTCGGACCAGCAGTCAAAAGCCTGCAGAAGGCAGATGTGTCCGTCGCGATGAGAAAGTTCTTGTATAGGCTGTTTGTTAGCAAGAAGAGCAAGAGCATTATTGTGCCAAGTTGTGTGACATGCATGGTCCGAAGTTCCAGTCTCCTGCCAGGCAACCTCCAGCTTTCACGTCTCGAAGCGCTTAGGCTGCGGGCTTGCGTGGGGTTGTGTGTGTGTGTGTGTGTTTGTGTGCTGGTGTGTGCTGGTGTGTGCGTGTGTGCGTGTGTGTGTGTGTGTGCGTGTGTGTGTGTGTGTGTGTGTGTTTTGTCTGCAACTTCAAGCCGTGCTCCGAAAGTTGGGAAGTTGAGCTTGCGGCAAAGGCTCCGGCTGTTATGGATCCGTGTACCGTGGCGAGTTAAAGGACCGTGCCGTACAGAATGCAGCATTGTGGCCCACGTATGTCAATGTGGCTAAGCGGAGGCAGAGAGAGAAAGAGTTGTTTGGGGGAACGAAGTTCTGTCCGGCCAAGCCGCTAGAGGAACATCCTCCGGTGGAGGTCAAGAACCTTTGGACCACAGGTGTGCGTTCCTGTGCGAGGGGTTTGGTGTCCGCCCCTCCTCCCTTTCCTGCGAGAGAGAGAGAGAGAGAGTTCCTTTAGCATGCTATATGCCCAGATTACACTGTGATGTTCACTCATATTTCTGCTCAATCAGTCAAGGGGGAGCTGCTAGGCATATGCATTAGCCAAGACACACCAAACTGCAGTCCTGTGGTTTCTGCGTGATATTGGCTAGGACCGTAGCCTTAGCTGACTTTTGTTGTGCTTTGTTACAGTAAGGTGTGCGATCAGGGGTGATCCCATCAACTTGAGCGAGCCTTTCTTGTTTCCGTTGGAGGGAGATCATACCTGCGGCTGGTTGTACAGCCGAGCCTCCGGGGGCAAAACACCCTCGGGGGATTCTATCCGCCAAAGACTCGCGGGTGCGCGTTCGCGCGCGAGGGGGGTACGGAGGAGAGAATGGCATTCTTTAACAGTTCGGGGAAGCGTTTGTTTTCTGACGTCCCCCGAGCCCCTTAACGGGGGTGGGCCTGTCGGCCTGGGAGTCCTTACCAATCTCCCACGCCCCGAAGTGAAGTGAAGCGAAGGGAAGGGAAGTGAAGCGAATTCTCAAAACCCTGCTTCGCAAGTGATTCGCAAATGCGCGTCCCGGATTGGGCGTCCGTCCTTTCCCTTTGTCCTGGTAGAGAGAGAAAGAGAGAGAGAGAGAGAGAGAGGTATCTGTTGTGGCAAGCATAGGTTCTTTCCCGCACAAGGCCCATCAACAGGGGGCGCACCTTACGGCGCGGGGAACCTGACCCGTTCCCTGCACCGGAGAACAGAGAGAGATTGGGAAAGGTAGCAACCGAAGCTTTATGCTGGCCTCCTTTGACACTGACAGGGATGCCAGATCTTTTGAACGGTTAGTGGTTGGGACTGCCGCTTTCAACCCCAATCTACAGAGCCCTGAACGGGGGCGCGCCTGTCGGCGCGCGGAGCATCGCGGAGCTTGACCAGCTCCCTGAGCCCCGGAGTGAAGTGAAGTGAAGACTGAGAAAGGAAGAGGGAGAGAAAGAGAGAGAGAGAGAGGGAGAGAATGAGTGCTGAAGCTGCCAGGACGGCTCAGATGTGGCCATCAAGGCCCGGCAAACCCAGCCTGGGTCATCTGCAACGTACGGTTTGCCGAATTCTGGCAAGTCGCGGCTGTCAACAGGCAATTGACCTCAGTGTCTTGATGGGAAAGGGGGAATGCCCGGAGGCTTGCTTACCATGCCGGTGAGCAGTTCTTGCACAAGTCCTGACTTAGCAACACTCGTGCAGGATGCAGGCTTCGAAGACGAAGTCACGCTTCTGAGCAAGTTCAGGTTGGGAAGGACAAGACGCGTGCAGGGCCGGCAGGAGTGTATCTAGGTTCAATTGCAAGGCATCCGCATCTGGTGACACTCCTCGGGCCCCTGCCTCAGCAGTTGCAGCCACCGGCCGCATTTTCCACTTTGTATTATCACCAGGTGGGGTCAACATTGCTTGCAGCGTTACCTCGTGTCGGGACCCTTGGCAATGAAAACCTTCAGAACCGAGCAAGCGATGCTTCATGCCAGGTATGAGTTTCTCTCTGGCGGGGACGTGTTCCAAAGGCCTGCAGGATTTCGGCCCTGCTGCTGCATCTCAAACAATCTGAAAGGCTTCACAAGTGTCACTGTGGGCAGCAAGGCTTCCCCTGGCACGACAGGTGTCGACAAGCAAAGCAGTTGATTGCAGCCTCTTTGTTGGCGCATTTGTGTGTAACGCCGCTTGACAGGCTGAGTGTCCTCCTTGATGCTGCTAGCGGCTTGTCCCACATGCACAACGCCACACCAAAGGCCATCCGGTCCCGGACATGAAACCCAAAGGCATGAAACAGGCAGAATGCAACGGTGCAGAGGGAGTCTAATCTTCAAAACGTGGCTGTAGCCTCTGCTTGGGGCAGGCATTCCACCGCGATATCAAGTCGGTGTGCTTCTTATCCTGTGTCAGCTGCCTTCACATGGAGTGCCGCTAGTTTCCAGGGTTGTGAATCCACGGGAGGGAGCATGCCGTTGTCAAGACCGGGTTGCTGAGTAACGAGGAATGTTGCAAAAAGAGGGCTGTAGCTTGCTTCTTGAGAAGTATGAAACGGAGCCGCTTGTTGGAAAGAAATATTCAATATTCGTCGATCTGGGAGCAGCGAGATCAGCGAGCCCTTTCGGTTCCTTAAGGCTCGACTGCGGTGCAACCCTCATGGGTTCCTAAGCCCTGCTGAACACGGTGGTGCTCGAGCCTGGGCCAGCAGGGGGGCGCGAGCATCGAGCTGGGCTGTGGAATGTGGGAGCAGATGGCACGTCGAGCAGGAAACGCGTGGCAATTGAGATGTGCCCAAAGAAAACCGATTACCAACAAGGCTGGCAGCTTTGAGGCCGGGGACGTTGGAATCAACAGCTTCTTGGGCAAGCACCCAGGATTTGCTGGAGACTTTCAGAAGCAGTCTTATGATTTCTTGGTGCGTGAGCTTGACGTGCGGAACGTACCAGCGAAGCTGGCTACACACTGTACTCCGGCTGATTTGCTGATGTTGTCGAAGAAGTGTGACCCCTCGGCACATGTTTGGTTTACCCTTGCCAAGCAGAGGCTAACAACTCCAGAGGCAATCGCCAAGCTGGCCCGAGCCTTTCAAGTGCCTTCCAAAACCTTCAGCTTTTGCGGCATGAAGGACCGCTGGGGTATTACGGCGCAGCGGATCAGCTTCCCCAGCAGCGCTCTAGTCCACGAGCCGCAGGTGAGCCTTTTCGACAGCATGGCTGTCGGCAATGCCTCCCCCGAAGCACACAAAGCAAGGCTGGGTGGACATGGTGGCAATGAGTTTACTGTCGTGCTGCGTCGTGTCACAACCGACGTGTCGTCTGACACCCTGGACATGTGCATTGATGCACTCAAGTCTGGCTTCCCAAACTATTTTGGCCTGCAGCGCTTTGGTACTGGCGTCGTGCCCTCATCCGAGATGGGTGTAGCGCTCCTGCAGAAGAACTTCCAGCAAGTGGTGGAGCTGCTTTTGGGCTCGCGCGCACGTCGAGGGACGACATTCCAAGCGTACTGTGAGGCCAGCAGAGGCAACTTTCGTGAAGCTCTCGCTCTGACTCCGACTTCCTGTCTATTGGAGACTTCTGTGCTCCCTCGGCAATTGGTCAGCTTTCGAAACACGATGCGTGGCCCCGTTGGCTGTCATAACTTGTAGCATACACCTCACTGGAACAAAGCACCAAGCTGAAATCCATGATATGCCGTTGTGTCCCTCATCCTTTCTGATTTTGTGGCAAGTTGAAGTGTTGCTGGAAGTTTTTCGGATGTCAGGTCCTCCAGTACCTGTCCGAACACCCTGGCGATTACAAGGGCGCCATCAAGTGCGTGCCACGTCACTTGCGTCTCCTGTGGTGTCGCTCCGTGGCATCTCAGGTCTGGAACAAGGTAGTGTCCCTTCGACTACAGCAAGACATGAGAGTTCTGAAAGGGGATTGGGTGGCTGCCAACAGTGATGACTGTGCAGCTTCTGTGTGGCCAGCAGAGGTGAGACCCCTGAAACAAGGCGAGGAATCCTGTACACCGTTGTCGAAGGTGCTTGTGCCGGTGCTGGGGTTTGCAGCCAAACTGCCGGATAACGAATCGAAACATTTGCACAGCCATGTGCTACGAGAGATGGGCCTTGACCTCCGTGTCTTCGCCGAGCCAGAGTGCAAGGATGGTATTTCAATGCCTGGTGGCTATCGCCCGCTTATTTGCCGACCATCCCAACTGACAGTGAGAATGCTCGCGTATCCTGGAAATGAGAGATCCGAGGCTAAGGCCCGTCTCGTTTCAACCGACCTAGACCAGATGCTCGAAGATGAGCCGATGGCCTCCAGCATGCGACCCTTGTCCTCGGCAAAGCTCCGAGAGCCGACGGAGCACTTGGCTTTGGTGCTCGAGTTTCGCCTGCCTCGGGCAAGCTATGCTACCATGGCAATCCGAGAGCTGATGAAAGGATGCCCTGTGGGTCTCTCGTACCAGTAGCTTAGCACTGGTAGCTTGTGCTTGATTCCAACCGCTCAGGCCAACATCCTGTTGGACAGGCACGGCACGGCCAAGATGGCAGACTTTGGCCAAGCCCTTGGTCAATGAGCAGTGCTTCGTTTTCCAGAGAAATTTCGTGTTCATTTGAGCTGCTGCTTCTGGCTCTGCAAGAGCTGGAATGGGAAGGAGTCCGAAGCCAACCATGGTACGGTACTTGCGTCGTCTATCACACGCCTCCACACTGTCCCGTCAAGTAGACCACATGGGTCGATGGCTGCTATGGCAGCCAAGCGCGACATTCTCCGGGTTTGCCCCTGAGACAGCCTCCTCGTATCTCCTCGTCTTCTTTCCACAACATGCATCATCCCCGGTGTTTCTCAGGCACGGATGGCGGAACTGTTGCGGTCGCGAAGTTTGCCCAAGGTTGTCCACTCATGTAGGTGCAAGTTGGTCGGTTGCGTGCTGTGGCAGCGCTTGTCAGGTGCCAGAGCGATCATCCCCTGAGCTTGTTCCTGAGCTTTGGGCCAAAGTCGTGATCTTTTTGGGTGACTTGGCTGGGTTCCGAGACGTGTGATGCACTTGTGCTAAAAAAGGATCGGTTCCGGGTTCCTCGATTTCAGCGTCGTGATTTCAGATGTTTTCTGGGTGGCGTGACGAAGTTGCTGTGATGAATCTCAGCGTTGCACTTCCCTGGAGATCTGCGCAGCCGGGGTGCCCTGGCGCCGTGTGCACAGCGCATGACACCCGAGCCTTTGACCAAGCTCGAGCTTCATGGCGGCCAGGTGCGGCGTTGGCATGCGCCTGCACATGGATTGCACACCTGTGGCTTCGGCCTAGCCAGCCTAGCCGCCTATGCACTTGTTCAGGCAAGAGCTTTCTCAGCGCTGCTCAGCTGCTCTGCGCGGCAACACCTGAAAGTTTTGGATGTTCGTGTGCAAGGTGCCGCACTTAGCAGAGTCAAAGTTCTGTTGTTAGCGCGAGTTGCTTTGGTGTGAATGTGGAAACTCATGGAGGCTTAAGTAGCGTGGCGATATCCCACACGCCCTCGCTTCAGAAGCTCAGATTCAGTGTCTTCTCGCTGCACTTATGTTTTTGAAGACGGCACGCACTCTTTGACCTTACATGTTCTGTTGGTTTGCACCCCGTCGTTCGCTGTCTTTGCATTGCAAGCATGCTGAAACATGATGCGTTCACTCGCAAGCCGTCGGCTTGGCCCGATCCCCCAAGTCGCAATGCCTGCCTGTCAGCATACATCTGCCAAAGCTGGCCACGCGTCTTGTCAACAGTAGAACGGGGTCTGAATCTAACTCAAAGCTGAATTCACAAGCATGTCTTTCCATGGACCCCGGCTGCCAGCATAGAAAATCGGGAAGAGTCGATGGTCGATCCTCCATCATGTCGCCATCCTGTGTACTGCTCCTGGCTGCGCTGAAACCCGAACTGCCGTACATCTATTGCGAGGGAAGTGCGAGTCAGCTGCGCTTTGGAACTCATGTAGAGTTTGCACCGGCCCCACATACTCCATGTACATGCCGGTGGGCATGTGACGTTGAATGCTGAAGCGATGGCTCAAGTGTAGTTGCACTTTCGCCATGCAAAGAACGGCCGCAGTAGCTCGTGGCTACGGCCGATGCATTAGGCCCCGATGGCCTCGGCAGTTCACCGCTCTCCCTCAGGGGGCTCTTCAGGAGATGTTTCGACCAGGCCGCGTGCACGACGTTGTGAATCCTCGGCTCGTCGAAACATCATGGGTTTCAGATCCCTCCCGGCTTCTGCCCGACAGCGACCGCTTAGAAGTGAATGAGTTGTGCGAGAAGCTCCAGCGGGAGTGGAAGGCCGAAGCTGTCGTTGTAGTTTTGAATTCCTTGGCTGCGGATGTGCAACCAACGGGCTTCGCTGCTGCTCTCTTGAACTTTTGGGGCGTGGGCGACCAACGTCTGCACACGGGGCTTCTGATCCTGCTCTTGACAGGCCAAAGGCGCTTGGAGATGCGAACGGGTTACGGCCTTGCACGAATCCTGCCCTCGGAGGTCTTGCAGTCTCTGCAGCAAAGTATGGTGCCACAGCTGGCTGCCGGAAGCCCCGGCCGCGCCTTGTGCCAAGGCCTCAAGGGAGCATTGCAAAAGCTGGAGGAAGACGCCCCAAAGCATTGGCGAAACCAAGAAGGCGCAAGCTCAGGCAGACAAAGGAATTCACATGGCTTCGGTGGTGGCCAAACACCCATCGACGAGTTCATGCCCAAAGACAGAGTGGCACCAAAGTGAGCCAGCTGCCTGTTCTGTCGGTCGGGACTTGCTAGATAGAGGGATAGCTGATCGGATACCTCGTGATCCGAACTCGGGAGACTGGCAGAGACCAGTTTGCCCGTCTCTTATGCGCAGACTTGGTGTGCGCCACATGGAGGCAGAACAAGTTTTCATGCACCTCTGAAGTCTTGAACAAAGGTGACGTTTTGAACTGAGCAGCTGAGGCTGTTGACCTGGAGCATTTTGTCGCGGACTGCCCCTCCCTTCGTGACTTTGATTTCGACTGGGAGGTCGGAGTGTTTCGCACAGCGAAGCGAAGTCCCGACGGCGCAAACGAGTGTGACATGGTTTGTGCAGGTTACTGATCAGCTTCGGACCTTTGAGCTTCGTGCTGGGAAGCTCGCCGCGCTGCAGAAACCCGAGGGGCTGCTCCTTCGGAGCTTCCGATTGGAAGGAGGACCGAACGACCAAAGCTGAGCACGCGAAGTAAAACAGAACACCCTGGCCCTTGGGCAAGGCCTGCAGAGCCTGGACCTCTCCGAACTGCGGCCCACAGAACTTTCTCTCGCTTTGCCTGAGAATGCGGATGTTCTCTGGCCGGATCGCATGGCTTCGCGTTGCCTTCGCCGGCTTAGCCTCGTAGCCTGACGGCATGTCGTCTGCAGCGTTTTCATCCTCCCTCTTCAAACTAAAGGTTACAGAATGCTTGTATGACTCTGTATCCAAGGATCTCGGAGTGTTTGTCAACGAGGCTAGGCCAACGATCAAATCGCGCACGCCTCGTACCTTATCCCCGGTGTAGTTCTGATGCGGCTGTGACTAGTGTGAACATGTGTGAACTGGAGGACCGTGCGCAACGACCACTAGATCTGCGAAACTTTGTCAAAGTTCAGAGGCTGTCGGTGCGGTCAGGCCGGGGCCGGGAGTGGTGTTGGAAAAGCAAGTATAGGAGATATGGCAGAGGATGAGGCACGAGTCACCATGTGGCTCATCCTCGCCCGTTCAGAGAAAGAAATCAACATACAGTTCAGGCATAGCGCGTGCATTGTACAACTTGTGCGTGAAGCCGTGCCAAAAATGTCGAAGCTCGGGCCCAAATCGAAACTTTTAATCAGCATCAGTGTCACGGCAAGCTGAGTCATGGCCCGTGCTCGCGGA
>CAJNDV010033074.1:80200-98422 GCA_905221635.1 Symbiodinium sp. CCMP2456
TTTGGGATCCCCACACACACACACACTTGTAATTTGATAATCATGGTTACAAACTGCTGATGGTAATAACGATGCTGCGATGTGACTTTTGGGACCCCGTAATTATGCCAAACAAAGCATGATACACAGAACAGAGGATGTGATCCGTAAGGTTTGAGGTTTCTGCCCCCGCCCGCAGCATGAAATGATCTGCAGGTGAAAAAAGATATGAGTCCAGGCTCCACCAGCTAGCCGCAAGCAGATCCGTGAGCGAGCACCGGTACGCTTGAGTGGGGAGGGTGAGGGAGCTTTGTTGGGCATGGCTCCCACCCTCGCCCCAAGTTCACAGGGCGAAACACAAGAAGGGAGTGACCATGTCTGACAGAAGGGGATGTAGATGCAGGTTCCTATGGGCCAGCCACCAGACTCAAGAAGAAGAAGAAGCATTTGCACCTCATGACCCATCACAGCAGACATGACATGCGCATATGACTTGCGATCACTGGGAGAAGAGGATAAAAAAGGTGGGACCAGAAAGATGGAGGTAACCTTCCTGCACTTGCACTAGTCGCCACTGTAGTCGATAGACCTACTCGTACTGCAAAACAGAAAGAACGTGGCACCCTGTGCACATGCCACACTACACGTTGCCAACAACTGCCAAATGACTGTATTGGAGTAGCGCGCAGAGCTGATCGGGGTGTATTCAGCAAGCCTTGCAAAGCAGCTGATCGGCATACTCACCGACCACCCCCATCAGCATGGCGCGATGACGGAAAGCCATGTTGAATGAATGGTGAACACACTTGGAACAGGCTTTCAAGTTGATCATCATGGTGATTTGATTTGCACGGCAAACATCTATCGGAACTGCAAAAATCAGGATGATGATGTTGATGATACTGATGGCAACGATGATGTGCTGGAGCTTCTTGTTACCGCGTACGCCAAACACAAAGAATGATATACAAAACAGAAGAGGGGATCCGTATACAGGGTGAGGTGCCTGCCCTTCTGCTTCAGACATCGGGAATGGTGCAGCATCACACGAGACAAAGGTGAAAATGATATGGAGCCCGAGCGAGCATCGCCGGTACGTGTGCCTGGCGACTCCCCAGCCCCGCCCCAAGTCCTCTCCACAAAGTAGACGAAGGGAGTGCCCCCCGGTGTCCATGAACGAGAACAGCACGCGCGCATACACGAGCGAACAAAAAACATTAGATTGCCAGCTTGAGGTTTCCAAGACTTCCGATGCCACCGAATCGAATCAACCTAAGTGATCTTTAATGTTCGCCCAATACAGCAGCAGGCCTCAAGTGAGGTGCTCATTCCCGGGCAGACGATGCGAATCACATCACGCATGCAAAAACAAACCATTCACTTCTCAATTCGCTCAATTCTTCGCAGTGGCATTCCGGAGTCATGGGGGGGGGGGGGCTAGTTGATGTTTGGCACAGCGGCCTGATGCATGACTGGAGCTTCGTTCCACTCGGCCGAGTCATACATCCCTGGTGCCCCTGCTGTTGGAAATGTCACTCGTCCCTCGCAAACTCAACCATGCAACACTCGGTCATGACGTACTTGGAACGTAGGTGCTGGTCGTGAATTTTTAGCGGTGCGCGCACAGACAAGCAAGAAAAGACTGCGAAGCTGCTGCCCAAACTTGGTTCAAAGAGTCGCATACAGCATAGGCAGTAGAAAGCGGGGAGAGGCTGGCGGTGTGGCTTCGGTGCAAACTCTGTACGACATCCGCTGGCACCCGCGAAAGCTGCAGGCCGAAAGTCTAAAGACCAGCGATCGGCGGAAGATGCTCCGACCATGAGCAAAAAAGAAGTGCTGATCGTCGGTTGAACGAGAGTCGACCCGCCCCACCTGCTGTCGAAACCGGACACAGTCTACGGCACGCCCTCTCGGACGACCCGAACATGGCTAGCAAGCGCACTTAAATTGTGGAGGCAAAGTAGAAGGACAAGCCCTTCACGACATATTCAAGGTCTATAAGGTCGGCCTTCAAAAACGCAACCGGCAGAGAAGCTGAACTGACAAAGGTGGACCAAAAGGCATAAGTTGGCTTGCTCGGCCTGCCTTCCAGAAAGTCGTTTCGGCAGCAAGAGAACGCGGGGCAGCTCTTTCTCGTGCAGGGGATCACCAGCCAAAGTCAGCTGACGAAGGGCACCCGAAACGTGAACGCGCAAGGAGCAAAGTGTAAACACCGAAATGAGAACCAAAGACCGTGGTTTTTGACCCAAACTGAAGTCGCTGGAGTTCGAATCAGGAGAAATTGATGAGCCAAGGACCTCATTAGTCATTGGTGCATACATGTACACCGAAAGTAGACGCTGCAAATCAAGCGCTACAGTTCAAAAGATAAGTTTGGATTGAGAGAATCCAACAAAACTGCGACAGCTTGCGAACATGAATTTCGGAAGAGAGACACGACTGCACGGCTAAGTGACATGTGTGCACAAGACAGCCCCAGCGTACATGCGCACCAACACAACAGAGCAACATGTCTGCACATGAGCTGCCCGCATTAAACAGCCAAGTGGCATGCCCAACGTTCTTCTCAAAGTGATGGCTCGTTAAACGAACCCGAAAGTAGAAAGATGGTGATGCAAAGTTCATACGTTCAAAGTGCCAGGGACCTATTGACGTCTTACCATTCCTTGTGGATACAAGTTCTTGAACATGGAGACACTCTCTGGAGCTCTCTGGGCGGGCCAGAGACAGAACGGTGGCACCGAAAACGGACGGTGAAAATCGGCTCGTGGAGCGGCGGGGGGCACAACGCCGGCCCGAAGCACAACTGCCCATAAAAGCTGAAGTCAACGACTCTTTTCAACATCCAACATCAGCAGAAACCGTGCTTGCAAGGTTACAGCAAGCATTCGCATTGGCAAACATGCAAGATCAACCGGACGTGGCATTCATCTCAGTTTCTTGTGGTTCCCGTGCCTATTTGTCCAGGTCCGTGCATAAAGCTGAGCACGATACTTGAGACTTGAGACATACCAAAGTTTGGCTTCTCTGCGTCTCCACGGAATTTGCTCGCATCTTCACGAACCAACAAGAGCCAAGAAACAAATAACCACATAACAATCAAACAGTAAAGAGCACACACACACACATGCACACACACACACAGGCGTCCTTTTTGCTGTCTCTCTCTCTCTCTCGCTCTCTCTCGCTCGCTGGCTCGCTCATTCCCTCCCTCTCTCCGAACATGCATCCGACGCTGTAGCCTAGTGCCTGCATCCTTTCGTATCGCAAGTCTCAGAGAGCTGTCCATCACATACCGTGTGTTACCTGGATCGCATGAAGCTACGTCTCTCTCCGTGCCAGGATAGGGAATTTGCCATCAAGCTTCAGCGGAGCCGCTTCTGCATTAGTTTCCGCACAAGCTTGTGGCATGTGCATGAAGCTGAGACAGATGGGCCCTTTGTGCAGCTAAGGTGGCGGAAGCAGTTTCGAAGGCGGTAACTTTGGTAATAGTGGTGGCAAGTCGTTTGGTTCAGGACTGATGCTGAGCAAATCGTCGGCGCATGTTTCCACATCTCCATGCAAGACTTGTCATGCCAGCGCATTGCACCAGGAGGGATGGTGGGGTTCGGCAATCCGAATTTTGACAATGCCCCTAAAGACGAGAAGGATAGCGCCGGCACCTTGAAATGAGGTCCTTGCGGAACGTGAGCATGTACAATTAGACTTCAGAGACTCGAGCTAAGGTCTTCAACAAAGCCATGTCCAGCACGATGTCTGCAGTTTCCTACCTGCAATCCAAAGTTACCGGAGCCCCGAACTCAACCCCGTCGTTCCATTCTTCATCTGACAGCACTTACAGACCGCCACCAGTAGGTGGGGGCTTTGGGAGCAGCCAGGGAGGGGGCTGCGGTGGAGGCTGCAGTGGAGGCTATGGTGGCGGCTATGGTGGTGGCTGCGGAAGTGGTGGGGGGAACTATAGCAGCCCCAGCTACGCAGGCGGAGGTGGCTTTAATAGCAACAGCCACCATGCAAACCAGGGCCGCCGTTGGGGTCATCATCCACCTCGAGAGGAACCAAAGGAGGAGGAGCAACCGGAGCCTGTACGAGAAGAGCCTCCAAAGCCACCGGCGCCGATGGTGGACCTTTTGGACATGGATGAGGTCTGATGCTCGGTATTGCCGGCGCTTCACTTCTCCGCTGCAGTGCACATCCGAGGCTGCCGCACCTCAGGCTGCAGCTGTCAGCTCCCTCTTAGAAGACGAGGCTCGGAGTCTTTCCCGCATCTCGAGTCTTTCCCGGGTCGATCTCCTACCACGCAGGCACCTGCCAGACAACCAGCAGCCTCTGGATCTCAGGACACACGTTCCAACCACACAACAGCCAATCGCAGTGCCCATATATCGGTACATACAAGGGGCCGAAAGCTGGGTGAATCTGCCGCAAAGCTTTGCCAGCCTAGGTGAAAGGAACCGTGCCTCGAGGTTCGGAACCACTGAGGCCAAGCCTTCCCCTCCGATGTCCCATTCATAGATGCTGTGGTTGAGGCTTGGATTTAGCTGTTACGCTGCGCAAGGATCTCCTGGGTGGCGAGCTCCTGGGGATGGAGGGCCCTTCTGCCGACGGTGCCTAGAATTCGGTTTTTCTCTGTTCTCCATATGTGGCTTTAAACGGCCGAAAGCTCGATCTTTGCCTGCAGGTGCTCCCTCGTTGCAGCCTGTCTCTGAGATGCAGGCCCCAGATGCCTCACGCTGTGAATTCAGTCTTCTGGTGGCAGAATGTAGCGGCCAGACCGAAGTTGGAACGCGTGCAGGGTGGCTTGTTCTCCGGCTTGGAGGTTTCCGGTACGGGCGGGCCTGCCCCCCTTGCTGGTGCAGGCACTGCGTAGAACTCCGGTCGACTGACTGTTGCTGTTGCGTTCTGGCAGGTGCCGCAACAGGCAGCACAGCAGCTTGTGGGGGAGGTGGGCTCAGCATCATGGGAGGCGGAGCTGCAGCCGGTCCAATGGGTGCCTGCTCCGCAGCAGCACAGCCACCTGGCAATGCCGGTATGTTAGGTGGTGGCATGATGGGTGGTGGCTCTATGCCGAGCACGTCGATGGGCGGGATGATGCCAGGTGCCGGCCAACAAATGCCCTGCATGGGCAGCTGTGGGATGAATGCGCCCATGGGTGGGCCGATGGGCGGCCCCATGGGTGGACCGATGGCACCTAGCATGGGTTGTGGCATGGCAGGTTGCAACGCCATGGGCATGTGTGGCGGCTGCAACATGATGGGACCGGGCCCCATGGGTTGTGGCCCCATGGGTTGCGGCATGCCAGGTTGTGGTCCTATGGCAGGACAGGGCATGGGTATAAATCCCATGCAGGGTGGTATGCAGCAGATGCCGCCACAGATGCAGCAGCAAATGCAGCAGATGCAGCCACAAATGGCGCAACAGCAGATGCAGCATCAAGCTTACATGCCACCCTCTGGTGCACAAGCACCGTACCAAAACGGTAGCGCACCCATGTCAGGGATGAGTCTTGGCCAGATGTCCAGCCCTGCTGGAGGGGGGAGCTCTGCCTTCAGCTTCGTTGGCGGTGGCAGTAGCTCGTCACGGATTAAGCACGCCTGGGCAAGTCATTGCAACCTAGCCGCCAGCACCCGCAAATCTATGAACAGGGGCTGTGATTTGGAATGCACGAGATTGGCATAAGCCCAGTAAGCCCACGAACTCGCTCAGCCAACTCAGGTCCGGCAATGGCACCGGTGTCGCAGGCACCGGCAAACGACCTAGCCTTCAGCTTCGTCGCTGACGAGCCACATGTCCGCAAATCGACAAGTCTCAGTGACAGACGGCAAAGATGTGTGCAGTGCGTTGCAACACATTTTCATCTGGTGTTCAGCACACTCCAGGATGAAAGGCGCAGGAGCCGTGAGTTGATGACTTTGTGTGACTGCCGCCAAATGTGCAGAAGGCATCACAGTGTTAACACTTGGGGACTCCGTCGCAGGTCTTCAAGAGACCAGCTTCAGGAACGGACCATGCTCATTCACTGGCAGACTACTCATCTGATGTCGCCAAATGCTGTTGCCCTCGAGCTCAGCGCCAGCTATCAGACATGCCTAGACTAGAGAAATCAGAGCCGTGATCTGCCAGATGTCTCAACCAGATACAAATCTCACTGAACGTATCTTTTGCACGTTGGCTGTGCTGATTCCATCGCAGCACATTCGGAGAGCAGATTTACCAGGGCTGCAGAGCCATAAGAACAGATAGCCGCACCATGCATCTGCCGCCGCCTCTTTACACTGCAGCAAAGATCGACAAGACTCATGTGCAGCGAAGATTCGCGAATTGGCGAGATGTTTGCAGAAAGGTCTTAGCAAATCTCCTGCACCTCGATTTTCGATGCCACGACGGCATATTATGTACATGTTTTGCCGGCAGCAAGAGCCAAGCGGCAAAACGGACAACTTGAGATTGTGTGCGCTCGCGTGCTTTGCATCTCCGAGTGCTTTCACGGGTGCATAGGAAGCCGTACCGCAGCGTAGGCCTAGCATGCCTGTCTTTTTATCTTTCTTGTTTCTTCTCGTGCCTTCTCCCTTCACCCCTCCCCCTCCCTCGCTCTCTCCGTTCCGTTTCGCGGTGTCCCTCTGTCTCTGCCTGTCTCCTCCCCCACTCCATCACTCACCTCTGTCTCGCATGCTATGCATGTGTTTGTGTGACGGTACTTTCTGAACTGACTGCTGCAACTCGAAAGTGCAAGGCCAGCAGCACGATGCACACCGCTGGATGCAATGCAGCCACTGGCAGAGATCGAGAGTTTCAGGGCATATGTATCAGCATCGCAAAACTTTGCACGCGACGAGCCAAGGCCCCACTCCTCCCCGCCATTGCCATCAGTTGCTGCCAGTCGCTGTGACGCTTTGGCCTCAGGCATTTGGCCCTACATGTCCGTGTAGTTATGGCATATCGGATTGCGGAGTCGAGCCGCTGAAGTTCTGTAAGGTGAAAATGCAGATGCCAGAGAGGGCCACGCTGGCTGCAGCAGCGCAGCAGTCATCGTGCCATTTGCACACTCCGCCAAGGACAATGCATGTGTGAGACAGCCGACGGCTACGAGGTACTCGGACACGCTCAAGTCCCTCGTCGTGGAGAAGGACTCCACGGCAAGCTTGCCTAATGCGCAACCGCACATTGCCATGGCAGAGCCTCTGGCGGTGTCAGGTGTCATGAAAGCTAGCCCTGTGGAGCTTGCGGGAGTTGTTGTTTACCAAGTCAGTTTCGTAAAACTACCTGGTCCAAAACGAAGGCTCGCGTAACACTAGTTAAGGTGGCAGGAGTGGGGCCACCCAGGTGGCGGCATCATCGTATACGGTGGGGTTCAGGATTATCGTGGGCTGTTGGCATGTTCGGCCCGGCGCACATGCCAACCAGCTTTGTGCTGCCTTTGAGATTCGCCACAAAGAGGCAGCAAGCTGGTTGGCATGTGGCGGCCCGACCACGCCAATACACCCAGCAAACTTCTGACTTGTGTATACTTCCGCCAAGCTCGAGCGATTCGCAGTGCTGTCCTGCAATAGATTCGCTTGGTGAGTCGCCCAACCCTTTCGTGTGCGCTTCCCCTAGGACCTAGCTTTCCTTCCCCTCTTCTCAAGCCTTCCCAGGATCGTTCAGATGCCGAGTTTGTGCAGGGAGCCTGGCCAGGGGCTGCAAGGCTTAGCATGATTGCGAGAGTACAGAGCCAGAAGAAATGGATGATAGTCAGCGATCGAGGCCGCTGAGCAAAAGCCAGTAGTCGTAGCTGAAACTGTTCCGGTTTCATGAGATGCGAAATGATGCGAGTGATGCGAGGCTCGAGCTCCTGGAGTCTGCGGGCTGCAATGCGGAGGCAGCAACCCTCTCACGACTTTGCCACGACTAAGAGCTTAGACTCATGAACTGGTATGACATTTCACAGCATTCTTGGCCAAGGGGCTGCCCGTTGAAGAGCATGTCCCCCAGCGTTTCAGAAGATAAGGGCGACAACTGTTGACGAAAACCAGCCTATGCTTGTTGTCACCGAAGGCGGCGGCTCGAATTGAAGCCAGATCTGGAAGGCCGGCTGAGGGAACGCCAGCGACATGTTTATCCCCCACGAATTTCGCAAAAGCCCCCCGTACGTTTGCGAACTCGAATGGACACGTCCGGACGGGGCCGCATGAGACTCAAGCCGATCTGCTGTTCAGCGCAATAGAACCCGCACATGGAGCCCTGCATGCCCTGGCCGGCTGCCTCCATCTTGGTTCTCCCTCTCTTCCTGGTTGGCGTGGTGACGGTTGGGGTCGTGCCTCCGACCGATGTTGTGTCTGCGTAGCCCTGAGAGTCGCTGGTGCCCAAAAGCCGCACGGAGCATCCTGCAGAATATCCACTGATGCGTGCTGGAGTCGTGATGTCGTTGCCAGCACCGGTCCATGTCCCCAGGTTGGGAGGTTGCCCCGTTTGTTGACCTTACCTCGTTCGTCGTGCCATGTCATGCTTGCCACACTGTCACCGACATTGTCATCAGCAGCATCGTATGCTGGTGGCAGCAGTGCTGCTGATACCTGCCGCTGTCGCCATTGCAGAAAGTGTTGGCATGAACGATGGACGTGCGGGGGACGGTGGCAGTGACAGTTGCTTGCGTTCAGCCTTATCGGCCTCCCGTTGTTTGCAACACGTATGAAGCACCGTTTGGTTTACGATCATGACAGGTTGCCCTGGAGGTCGCATGGCAACTCGAGTGTCCAACTTAATCTTCTGGGAGCTCTTGATATCAGTATGGGTTTCAAAGGCACGGGCGAGTTTGGAGCATCAGCATGGCCTATATGACCCCCCGCTGCGAGGTGGGAAGGCATTGGCAAAGCCGTCTTTTCGAAGCATGGCTTCCGAACCCACAGCAGCCCGAAGCCCAGGCGACAGCTTGCTGCAGAGATTTCGGCATGAATACAGGCTATGCTTCTGATGCGAGCGTCATGTTCGACTTAAAGCCAAGGCGAGCTTGCATATCGAGGAGCGCGCTGCAGGCCATAGCAGGGTCGTTCTTGAGGAAGGTCTGTGACGAACTTGACCGTCGTTTGTGAGATCTCTTGGTCAAGAAGTGGTGGAGATGCTTTGACCACAGTGGTTGGTGCGCAGCACTTCATGTTGCTGCACCATGTCCGTAACTGCTTTGCGCTTCCCCAGGTCACCATACTGGCAGAAGGCTCAAACCCATTGCATTGAGCCCGGCATCCGCAAGCAGACATGTGGGGGCGACTTGTGGTTGCTGTGGCCGTTGCTGGCCGAGGCTCGTGGATGCCATTCCGCTTCACCGAGGCCACCCGTCTCCGTACTGCAGCCATGCAGATCTGCACGACTTATCGCTGTTACTCATAGGCAGCTCGACCTCCCTGAAACCGGGAGCGGAGATCACCTTCAGATACGAGATGCATGTTTGGGCCTGGGCTTCCTTGTAGACCAGAACCTATACGAGCCAGAGAGCCTTTAACGAAAAGTAGGCCCTAATAGAGGGCACGCAGACATATGGCCAAGGTGTTGCTGCGGTTGCGCTTCGCAGCGCAGACCCTGGTCGATCTCCGCAGTTCTTGGGTCGACTTCTGGACACTACTGGATCACAGCCCAGTTGGACGTATATTGAAAGTCATCGAAGCAGAAAAGGTGGTTGAGAATTGGCTGCCCCTGGCTCCGCAGCGGAAGGCTCAGTTTTGGACCGGATCGCCTTCAAGCCACAAGACCACATGTGTACGCTCGTGACATTGGGCGCATTGGTGTCAATGAGGCAGTTTCCGGCACAAACGGAAGCTCTCAGAGTCCCGAGCCGAGCAAGGGATGCAGCTCCCAGCATGTTCCTCAAAAATCTCGGAAAGGCTCGGGAAGATGGTTCCATGGTTCCGCCAGGCAGACTGGTGCAAAGCCAGCCATTAAGTTAAGCAGCCTGTTCTTGCCTACTGGCATGAGAGGCCGCATGGAAGGAAGCTACGTTGATTCCCACCGCAGCCACTGTTCTTCTCCAAACCATCATGCTAGGACGAGCAGGCCATCACATGCCCGGCTGGCTTGCTCAGAATTCACCGGCTCCACGAAGATGCCAAAGCATTGCAACATTGATGCACGAAACCGCTACACATCCAGAATCCGACAGTGCAAGCAGTGGCAAGAAGCCGCTTGGCTATTCAGCCGCCTGGCCCAAAACACTCTACAAGCAGATGAAGTTTCTTACGGGTCTTTGATTTCTGCATGTGGCAAAGGAGGCCAGTGGACCATGGCCACAACTTCGCTCAGAACAGCTCGCTTACAGGGCCTGCAAGAGGACATCATTTCTCACAACTCCGCGATAAGCACGTGTGGCAAGGAATCGGAATGGAAGGCCGCCATAGGCCAGCTTGTAGCTGTGGAGTTGAGGCAGCTTAAGGCAGACAGGATATCTTTCAATTCTGCCATCGGTGCATGCGGCCAAGCCGGTCACTGGGAAAGCGCTGTTTCTTTGATGGACAAGCTTGGTCGCAGATTACAGGCAAACGTCATCACACTGAATTCCGTTATCAGTGCATGTGCCGAGCCCGGCCAGTGGCAAGCAGCTCTCGTCATCCTTGCACACCTTGAATTTGGACACATACAGGCTGACATCATCTCCCACAATTCGTGCATGAACTCGTGCAGCAAGGCAAGCCAGTGGCAACTGGCCTTAAGCATCCTGCGGGGGCTGCGGGTCGTGGGGCTGCAAGCCAACGTCATCTCCTACGTGTCGGCCATGGATGCATGCGACAGGAGCTTCAAATGGGAAGAAGCTATAGCTCTGCTGGAGGAACTGACCGCGAGCAACCTGAAAGCTGAGACAATGAGTTTTAACTCAAGCATCAGCGCATGTGCGAAGGCACACCAGTGGCAGTTGGCTCTGGAACTAACACGAACACTTGAAGATTCCGGGCTTCGAGCGAATACGATCTCCTTTAACTCTGTGATGAGTGCCGCTTGTGATGCAAGTCTCTGGCAGATGGTTTTGTCCTTCATGCCCATGCTTTCGCAAAGGCAGCTGATGCCTGACATCGTTTCCTACAATTGTTGCATGAACGCATGTGGACGGGCAGTTCAGTGGCAGCTGGCAATACACTTTTTCGCCAACCTCGAGAGGGCAAGGCTCCAAGCGACTGAAATATCCTTCGCTTCGTCTATCAGTGCCTGTGAGTATGGCCTGAAGTGGCAGATGGCTGTTTGTCTGCTTAGTCTCATGGACGTGCGGCGGGTTTTAACAAACTTGGTCGTGCTAAATTCTGCGATGAATGTCTGCAGCCACGCAGGGAGCTGGCAAGCAGCTCTGTCGCTTCTAGCTGAGATTCGGCACCGGCACCTGGAGCCGGACCTGATCTCCTTCAACTCTGCCATCGCTGCCTGTGGCACCACAGCTCACTGGCAAGTGGCAGTGTGCTTGATGACTGAGATTCGAGAAAGCCGGCTGCATGCCGATGAGGTCTCATACAACACGTTGACACTGGTCTGCGCAGCCCGAGGGGGCAAGGGAGGACAGTGGCACATGGCTTTGTTTCTCTTGGTTTTGATGGAAAGCCGGAGAATCGTGGTCAAGAAGAAGACCTTCGAATCCGTCATTGATGCCTGCATTTGGGCGGGGCAGCGGGCAATGGCGCTACTCCTGACGGACGATTTGGAGACCAAAGCGAGACACCTGTTGACAAAGGGGGTGGACAGCATGTCAGAGGGTAGCTCATGCAAGCGCTGAATGTCGAGAGGGGGCGAGTCAGCCTGCATGCTTTCCTACAGCGAGGGAATCCTCCCATGCTGTTGACAAGTTGCGTGTTTGTTTGTGCCTGTGTTTCGTGTCAGGCGCATGCGTCCCTGCCGAAGCCGTGGACAGGTGCCTTTCCCCATACTTGAGGGTGATGCAAACGGAATATGCAAGAATGCAGCTCCGAGTGGTTCTCTGCACATTGCGACTGCAGAGGCTAGCAGGCGTGCCGGGCGACACCGAGCAGGCACGCAGACACAAGCAGGTGGGCTCGGTGCCTCGATCAGCTGTTGAGCCGCCATTTGCCAAATGCTTGAGCGACTGTATATGTTTGTCAAAGCACTCGAGGTATCCTGTCTTGAGAATCCTATACTCCGATAACAAGTGCAGAATGGAGGAAAGGGTGGGGGGATTCCAAATTCCAGCCGTGAGATGGAGGCCATGGCGAAAGAAGAAAGGAAGCCTAACATTATAGCTAACACTGTTAAGATGAGTCGACCGGTGCTGAAGCAAAAAACTAGTGGCAAGGACGTTCTCTGCATTCCTCGGGTCGGAAGTATACAGAAGCAAACCAACGGAACCTGCAGCGACAGCCATGACTTCTCAACCCTCTTCCTACTGCAACGATAAGCTACCCCTTCAGGGACGCGGGATCTGTGTCATAGTGTTGTAGTAACTGCGGCCCATCATTGGTGCCCGACTTGCAACATCCTGAAGCAAGCTTGGCGCGTCCCCGGCCCCGGATCCCATGTAGTTGTCGTCCCGAGTGTGTGGCTTTGAAGGCCTGGACTTCCGACAACACGGTCTTCCAACTGACCTGCAACAGAGCAAAGGCAGCGGCCGCACAGAGCGACACTTGCACCCATTTGCTGCTGCCTGGTGCCAGCGGCAGGGCTTGAGCGAAGAGTACTTAGCAGTGAAGGCCTCAGACGTTGTTCAGGAAATATGCGCTCACGAAAGCGGTCCGTGATGTGCTGAGTTGCGAGTCCGCTGTTTGGCAAGGCTGCTTCCGGAAGCGGGGCTTACGTCCGCAAAAAGCCTTCGGGTCAAGACAAGACGCCTCCAGCTGCTCCGCCCTCCTGCCTGGCGCTCTCTCGACTGCACCATGGCCCGACTAATGGAATGCGGTGACAGCGTCGAACCTGAAGCAGAAGTGCTGATGGAATCAGCCGAACCAGATGCACGAGCCCCACGAGCATCAACACGGACCTGGGCCGTCTCTGCACTACTCCTCGTCGCTCTTGTTGCAGCAGGTCTCCTTTACAACGTCTCCGGGCGCCCCTTCACCTTGAGGGGTGCTCCGGAGCAAGTCCTTGGCTTCAGCGGCGATGGAAGCTTCACTTGTGGGCAAATGCAATGCACACCCGGCTCGATCTGCTGTGGTGGAACCGAGTGCTGCTCTGCCGGCTCACAATGCTGCGGAGGGACCTGTCTTGCCGCTGGCGGGATATGCTGCCGCAATCGCACTGATACACCTCTGCTCTGCACTCCCGGCACACATTGCTGTGGCAAGGAGACAGACACGGCCCAATGTTGTACAACTGGTTGTGCAGATGGTCCTTTCGTGGCGTGCAAGCTTCAAACGTAGGTGACACTGTGGCACTTGCAAAAGAACGAAGTCTGCACTCAATGTAGTGCGTGCTTCTCGCCAGACTTCTGTCAGCTGCCACTCCACTGGCAGCCATACTGTTTCTAAAGTTTGTATTCTGAGCATAGGTCATAGTAAGATGGTCCTACTACAGCAATAATTCATTGACCACTGGGCTGCCGCTCTTTCCCGCGAACGCCCTGAGAGAGCAGCCTGGGGTACCTGGACTTCCGTCACTTGCGCCTCGAAGTAAAACTTGCACGCGTGGGAAGCAGGGAGCGGCTGACTTGTTTCGGGCCGTGGCCGCCTTTTTGGTGAGGCCTTGCCCAGCTCACTTCGAAACGTCAATTTGCATGACACTCAGAGAATGAGGCATGCTATGGCACATGCTTGCTCACCTCCTGGTCCTAGTCGGTTTTTCAGAACAGCCCGTATATGGTACGGAAATCTGCAGCACGCAGGGAGACCACATTCCCCTGATTGGAAGTGGAATTGCTGCTGTGTGTGCTTTGCTGCTGCTGCTGCTGCCAGTAACTGAGGCATGTAGGCCGCAACTTTGTCGGACGACATTACCAGCAACTTTTTGAGGCACAGGGCGCGTTTCAGAATTTCAGAGATCGGAGCGGTGAGGGAACCCCGCCATTTTTCTTGCGCACATCCCGTGTGCTTGTCTCCGGCAGGCATTGTTGTGCCCGCTCGAGGGGCTGAACGTCTCGCTGGCACACTCAGCCTTTGCAGCAGTACAGCTGCAGCTGTGATGCTTTCCCTGAGCCGAACCAAAATGCCTTGCATCGATATCTGCAAACTTGCGTGGGGCCTGCAGATTCTGTATGCTTCTGTGCTCTCGGGTTTAGAGGCCTTGCCATCTTTGGCTCGACGTGATGCTTGAGCGAGACTTCATGCAAGTCACAAATCTTAGCCTGCGCCCTAGAATTGAAGGGAGCCTCTGCCCGGACGCAAGAACGCCAACTAAGCCTGAGGCTCAACTTTGGAGATCTTTGTTGGAGAGGATTCGACACTACTGCACTCTGCGAAAATCTCAGCACTGTCACTCTCAATCTTGTCAGTTTTTGGCAGGAGCATGTGCCAAAAGATCGGACTGCCCATCTTCAAGAGGGACAGGTGTCGGGCACAGCACGCATGACGGACGGATGCCACAAAGTGATTTCTTCGAGACCAATCCTGCGGCTGATGGCGACGTGTTGTGTTTTTGAATGGTCGCTAGCATGCTGAGCTGGGAGGTGCTAACTTTTGCCAAGAGAGACGGTCCCGGGCACCTTGGCTTAATAAGAGGGGCGAGGAGCGCAGCCGGCGCAGCTTTTCAATCGGCTTCACATCTTGGTGCGAAGCATTGCTGTGTAGTGCAGGCTCCAGATAGCAATTCCGCCAGAGACTTGTTCGTTGTTTTTTCAGTACATAAATCGCTGGGAAACAACCAAAAGCTCCATACCCTGCACAAGCATGTCGAGACTGTCCACACCATGCCGCTTCGGAGAACGAAACGAGCTGACCAAGTTAGCACACCTGCGAACGGTGTATGTGAGAACCTGCTCTGCCAATCAGACCATATTCCTTCAACGGCCAAGTGTTAGATCTTTAGGATGTGTCGAACCGTTGACCCTTCATAGCTGTCCGGCCTGAGATCCTACTTCGGAATCATGACCTGTGCACGACCTTGCAGCCATGCTGAGGTTCCTCCAGCTGCTGTTGTTTCAGGCGGGTCTTGCTGACAGATTCGGACTCTGTGAGCTGGAAGCTCTGGCCCGAGTGACGCAAAGTGCCGAGACTACATTCCACAGGCTGCAAGACCAAGCAACGCGGCAGAGTTCGGACCTAAGCCTGGACATCTTGAGCTGCAGTTTCTCTTTTGGGGTTCTCGCGGTCCAGGCTGTTGGAAACTGTTGCATGCACTGCATGCAGTACTGGAACTTGGAATCGTCATAGGGGCTCTTAGTGTGGCCGTGCCTCTGCGGAATGCAGAAAGAAAGCAGTCTCCACCTGAGATCCGATCAGGCTGCCCGTCTCGATTGCCGCACCAATCTCAGCAGAAGAGAGCCGACGTGTAGATTGCGAAACAACCTCATTTGCACAGTCGGGCCGAGGTAGCTGGCAAAGCACAGCCCCAACCTGAGATCGGCAGCTATCCCACGGGGCAGATTCACCAGGATCGCCGCAGTATGAAGCTGGATTGCGTGCCATTGGTTCGATGCTGCCTGCATGCCGCTGCAAGTCTTCTGACATGTTTAGTAGTTTAGTGCCGGAACACCTCACACGTCACAGCTTGTCGCCCGGAGCGAGCGGGCACTGTAACGAAGCCTTCTGACCGCTGGAGCTGCAAAATGCTGCCCAAGCCACCGCCATGCCACGTGTTCTAACAAACTCTGCAAAGATTCAGTTCACATCCCAGTAACACGCTTCGAAGACCTACATAAACGTTGGGATAGGCTGCCTTGTAAACTGCACCAGAACAGCATGGAGCCAACATGAGACATGCAGTGGGCCGGCAAGCAGTTGAAGCGCTTCTTCCAGCCTAAGCATCTGAGTTGCAGGAAGGTCGCGTCGCTGAGTCAAGATCCGAAGATGGAGAGCTAGAGAGTGGGAAAAGAGGATAGGGAGGGTCACGTAGGCTGGCTGATTGCCGCATTGCCCGACCCGGCGCCTTTCTTCAATTCCTTTGCTCCCAGGCCGGCTGATGAATCTCCTCGCCGCCCGACGGCCGAGGTCCCTCGCGTGAGTGCCACCCCTGCCCGCCTCATCGATTCGCCTTTTGCAGAGGCTCATCCACAGGAGTCTCGAACAAAGGGCCAGCTGAAAGAAGAGGCCTGCTTCAGCCATCGGATTTCTGCAACTATTGCAGCCAGCAGTCTAAGAAAGGCAGTGAGATTGAAAAGCCAACTTGACGCCTTGACTGCGGGACTGGAAGTTTCTGCCAGTCGGCTGCACCTCTATAACGCTGAATCGCTGAGGGAACCACCTGCATGAATTGCATGTCCATGGAAGAACCTCAGGTTGTGAATGGGACTTGGGTTCAGCGCTTCATTGATCTGCACCAGCAGCACCTGGAGATTCCTTGATGCATGCTGCATGCCGGGTGACGATCCAGACACGGTCCTCCAACTTCAGAGTCATGACTGCCCCTGTGCCATCCTGTGCCTGTGCTCAGGATTGGCTGTCGACTGGAGGATGGCACCGTAAATGTGCAGGCAGAGGTCAAGCGGCTGTACCGCTTCGGCACTCTACAAGGGTCTTGGTTTCTTGTCTAGGCTTTCCTGTGTTTCTTTTGTTTGGGTTATGGCTTCTGTACGTTTCTGTCATAGAGATCTCGGAAAATGCATTCATTGCTTATCTAGCTGACATACAGGTAGTATTTCATTGCCTTCCTGGTAGTGCAAGCCGAGCACCCGAGGCAACACGTTTTGGCCCACTCCAAAGTTGTGGCGGCGCTGGACACTCCGGGGTTGTACCGGGGACGGACTGGCCATTTAGGCCCTTTGACAACTCGCGCACTCACACAAGCATAGATTAGAGACTTCCATCGGGCACAGGGCCGCCAGCGCGCCGGACGGACGTTTTCAGCTCGAGCTACTCCACTAAAAGTGCGATCTCAGCTGATCTGGTTATTCATTGTCATGCAGCATGTCGGCTGAAGAATCTTGTAGCTTTTCTTGCAAAGTTTGTGTGAGTTCCGTTGAGATGCACTTTAGGCTTAGATGATGCTACTTTGCTGCACATCAGTGTGACTGTCATATGAGTAGGGCTGTCGATGTTGGACCGCAGCATTGGTGCTTGTCGCAGAACAGGACATGGATAGAACCACGAAATCCGCGCATCGTTCATTGGATGCGCTCTGGTCTAAGGACAGTGATGAGGCAGTGGCAGCCGAGACTCGCATCAACTACGTGGGTTTTCAATGTACCATAAGGGTATATAAGGGTCAAGTATTTCGTTGAACGAGCAGCACGAGTTGCAAAGTGCAGCAGAAAGTTGGCAGGGCGTGAATGGTCACCAGGTGAGACAAGGCCAAGCAGCGACTCTTGGTCAGCAGTTGGAGGCCTTGCGCAGCCTGACCGCGTACTGTATTTGCAACAGTGCGATCATAGTCCTGAATCTGAGGAAAGGTTCCGAAGAGGCTGCCGCCGTGCCGTGCATGTGTTTTGCTTTCGCAAGTCTTTTTCGACCAATGGTGCATGTGTGCCCTCTGTGCTTGCTGAATGGTGCTATACATCTCAAAACAGACGAGCCTGTGGACACATGCGTGTACACATACAAACACAGGGAAACACGCTCGCTTTACACCAATTCGTGTCGAAGTCATGTTGCCGTGGCTGTCCACCATGCGCAGGATCACGACGACCTGGAGCGCTCGTATGATGCTTTTGACACTTTCCACGCGGCAGGCAAATAAACCCGGACTCAGCCCAGTAACCCAGGACTGCAAACTGTTTTCGGGCTCCCCTCTTTGCAGTGCAGCACCTGGTGTGATCTTGTGCTGCAGGGATTAAATATACATGTCAAGGTAAGTACGGGTACAGAAGCCATATGCAGTTTCCCGCGCGAAGGTGGCTCGTTTCAGCCGCCTTCGCGCCAAACGAATCAGGCACCGGTCTCGTCACGGCATACCAAGTCACAGCGAGGATCTGATCGGATTTTAGCGTAAGGACTGTACACTGTAGAGAAGTTACCTGGACAACTGAACTGGCCTGTTCGCAAATTCTGAAAAGCAACCAATTGCAGGCCGAGAAGTCTGGACGTGCGCAGGCAGTAGACTCAGCAGACTCCGCAACAGCAGCACACGCGGCAGCGGCGCGCAAAGCGGAAGAAGAACGCTGGGCCAGAGAGGCCGAGGAAGCGGCGCGCAAAGCAGAAGAAGAACGATTGTCCAGAGAGGCAGAGGAAGCAGCGCGGAAAGCAGAAGAAGAACGCTTGGCCA
>CAJNDV010033074.1:98522-134108 GCA_905221635.1 Symbiodinium sp. CCMP2456
TTGGCCAGAGAGGCCGAGGAAGCAGCACAGAAAGCGGATCAGAATCTGCCATCCAAGGAGGCCGACGGTGCAGCAAAGCTAGAACCACTCTCAGAAGATACTGCCGCCTGTGGGTTGGAGGCAGAGAAAACCCTGGCTGATGAAGTCCGAAGTCTTGGGGAAGCTTCTTGCAGCAAAGGTTTGACCATGCCTGAGGCAGCATACTGGTGCTTTGTTTCATTGACCAACAACGAAGCACAATGTTTGATAACTTGATGAGGCAGAGCAAAGGGTACACGCCATCCAGCTGGATGCAGAGGAGACTCAACTACAGTGTGGTAGTGCCGGGTTGCTGAATGTTGTTGTGCTTCGAGGATTTGCTCGGTGGCCCTGATGTGTGTTCTCTGCCTGTGGACAACTTGGAGGCACTCTTATGTTTCAAGCAATTTCAGTACACACCACAGTCGGTCAAGTGTTGTGCCAGGATGTGTTAGGCCCCAACACGGCGATTCCAACGTTTGACCAGGATCTTTCTGACTGGACGAGGGCATTACTCACTTCTGATTCGTTTTGGAATGTGGCACCGGCAGGATGCGCCCGGTGCCGGACAGCGACTTCCTGCCAGCCCCGCTGAGCCACAGGCGGCGGGAGCTGCACAGCGCAAAATATTGTTGCGGCAAATATATTTGCAACCATGGCATTTTGTCTTGCGACTACACCTGGCCTCACGTCGTTTCCACAGGATTTGCTACAAGCGACGAGTGCCATGCCAGAGAAGCCGGTCACGCCAGAATTAGAGTCCGACGAGGAGGACTGGCGGACCGATGTCCAAAATCTGCTAGAGTTGAACTCTTCAAGCCGTAGGTTGGCCATAACGTAGCAGACTGCCACAGTCCGGCTTCAGTCAGGTTGAAGTGGGCGCATGCCTAGTTTGGAGCATTCATTACTCCCGCCACAAGCCACACAGCTGCCATCACTGACAGCGATATGTGAAACACGAGTGGGAGCCTTGTTCTCGTAACTTGCCATTGTTGCTTCGACAATTGACAGGACCTCCTGGGTGGCACAAGCGTTGCAAGTCGGCCACTTGCCACATCTGCCGACGACGATCTGCTGCTTTGAGCGAGGCGTCGCCAATCTTCGTAGTTCAGAGTTCATGTTTCACCCAGTCGACCAACTTCGGCAGTTTTTCATTGTCAAAAGCTTGCTGTGCGAGCCTTGCCCGTTGTAGCAAAGGTATGCAGGCTCCGAAAATGAAAAGGTCAGAGCTTGCCACTGAGGCAACTAAAGCGAGGCCTGCAAAGACACGGCGCGCTGCTTACGTGCTGTACCATCGTTGTCCGTATCTTATCTTGAAAACTTGCACACCGACCATTGCGGGGCAGTGTACTGCTACGCAAAGTGAGCAGCATGGTATCTGCAGGGTGGCCTGCAGTGGGTCCGGGGATTTGTGTACAGAGATGCCTACCCTTCACGCACTTCATCAACACATGAATAGCAGTGAATAGCATTGCGCACGGAGTGGGAGTTGCGAATTCAGCACCTAGGTGGCTCACCATGCTCACCGCAACCTGCTGAGTGACTTGGCTGGGCGGACTTACGATCGTGTAGAGGTCTTCGGGGAGTTTGTTCATGCTCGTCTCTGGTAGATTTTCTCATGAGTTCAGACAGTTTCGGAATGTGAGACACTCGGAGATGAGTTATTTGCCAGGTCTGCTCCACAAAGCCGAGGCAAGGCCAGCCGTTTCACGACCTAGTACCCTGATGGAAGCTGCAGCGATCCTCGAATGGCCCAGTCCAGTGTGATCTGAGCTTTGCGTTTGCATGTTGATCGAAGAAGCCAGGGCATGGCAGGGCATGTGGAGACCAGAAGCGTTAAGGTAGTGGCGCCTTGTGGTAGAACAATTCACATGAAGCCCTCCCTGCAGGACCGCCGCTACCCGGCAGCCAAGCCAGCAAGGTGACGCCTAATGGCCCAGCGTCAACCGAGGACCATCGGGGCTGACATGCACTGTACGTGCTGTATGCCTTGTTTAGTCTAGCTACTCACTGGCTGGATTGCGGTGCTGTGGGGTTCCGCTAGCCTAATGACTATACCGTCCATGGCTCGTCACGTTCTGACTTGGCATTTGCCTGTTAATGCATACAGTAGGTGAGCTGTGAAAGGACTCGGAAAGCTTCTCTCCTGCTGTGGTTCTGGTGCTCACTGGCGTGGGCACGAAGGACTTTTACTTCAATTGGCTTTGCATTGCTTTGGACCTGCCATTGACATGCGCATCATGGCAGCCGGGAGCTCTTTTGGACAAAGTCGGGCTGTGAATGTCGCGATAGGACTTGCCAGCGGAGAAACGACGGCTAGGTCCAATGACTCTGAGGCGGGAAGGATGCCTCAGTGATGTAACGACGTGATAGTACGGTTTCTGAGCGATCCAAGACCTTAGGTCCAGCTCATCCTGCCCAAACAGATGCATTACAACAGTTTTGATGTTGAGTAGATGCCAATAGGAGTGGTGGTGTGTCAATTTCAGGTGTTCCAAGTCTTTTCACAACTTCACGAATTCTGGACTTTCTTGTAGAGTGCGATTAATGTGCGCCAGCTCGTCTACAGGAAAGGACCCTGGATTATGGGCCGGCGGCATCAGCGGGAGTTCTTGTTTCTCGGCAAGAGACGTTTCTGACAAATCAACAACTGCTTTGTGAGAGGCTGGGGGAGTGGATCCTTGTTGTGTCCGGACATGCCCGTGGAATCGATGCGTTGCACACGTGTTGGCTTGGAATCCGGCTTGGAATGAAAGGAGCATTTACCGAAGTATGCAGTAGAAATGGGAAAACAATGCGATTCCTGTACCTGACCTGCACGATTCCAAGGCAAGCGGTCGTGAAGGAAGAGTACATCGACTTTGTGAGTCGAACGGGGCTTGGCTAGCATTCTCATCATTGAATGGACCACCTCGGCTTTCCAGTGAGGTAACCACTTCGCGATTGCTTTCGAAGACCAGTGCTTCTTCTTATTGGCCTTATCTCAAAATCGGATCTGGCTGGACAGAGGGGAGGCCTCGGGGACAAGGACTGCACGGAGCAAAACCGTGTATATGCAGGCCTGTTAGTGCAGCTGTGCGAAGTCCAGCTTGGCTATCTCTGCGGGACGACGTTCTGAGAATTGTCCCAGTCAGGTTAGGGGCTGTGGCCTTCGATGTATACCGCCTCTTCCGAACTAAGTATGCATGCGATTGTTTCCATGTCGGTGGTAGTTCAACGAGTTCAACTTCAGTGGATTCAAGCAGCCAGCTTCGCTTTGCCGGAGGAGCCTGCAGCGTGACGAAATGCAGGTGCTGGAACCTGGGAACCGCATCCTGCTTGGCACCAGCGAGGCGAGGCAATGGCAAAGCGACCGTGTGGCCGCGGCTTCTCCTTCCTTTGCATTTCCGAGGTCGGAGGCTCCGGAGGCATCGACTCACCGAGGCAGGCTTCACGCCGAAGGGAGAACTGGAAACAATGTGGCAGCTATAGTAAACATGCTGCATCATGAAGCCGATGTGGATCTGCTGCCTCGGCAGACCATCTTCTGTTGCTTGGAGAAACCTTTCGTATTATCGCATGTCATCATTGCTGGAGTTCTCTTTGGATCAATAGCTAAATCTGTAAACAACAACTCGCGCAAGCTCCAATAGAGCTAGCTTTCCTGATGAACAAACGCATCGAGCTGCGTGCGAATCAGACTTCAAGGATCTTGTTTCAAAGGTTACAGGCGGCAGGCAGTGGCAAAGCATTCTGCGGTCTCTCTTCTCCTCCTGCATCCTCATCGTTTAACACTCGGGCGACACTCAGTGCCCCGCCCTGCGCTGGCCCACCCCAGCACCGCGCACGATGCGCCGACACGTCGGATCTTCGCTGACCACGAGGTCTTGTCTCTCGCTGGTGTGCTTGCTTGCTTGCTTGCTTGCGCGGAGTATGCGCGCGCTAACCCCCTGGCCCGGAGGCCTACCCCGTCTGCAGTACAGTTCGGCCCCTTCCGGTGTGGTTCTTGTCTCTCGCTCTCCCTCTCTCTCCTTCCGGAAGTTCGACATGGTCATAGATTCGGACAGGGCTTGGTGTTGAAGAGTGCACCACTTGCAGCAAGTATGGCATGACAGTACGGTCACCACAGCCCTGCAGTGGCCAGACTTGAGCTGTAAGTGCACCAAGTACTCTATTAACCTCGTTATCCACAACCGTTCAGTGCATGTGTCGAAAAGGATGCATGCGAATGTTTGAAGCATTGCCACAAGCTAATGTTCAGGTTGCATTGAACCTGATCCAAAAAAGCTTTCAATCGCCAGTGTGGTGGCAGAACTCGCAGACCAGATCATGGTTGACAGCTTTTCTTGCGCCATTCTTCAACTGCGGGTCGGCCCTACAAGGATCGAACCCGTAACCCTGCGCTCACGGAACCAACTGAGCTAAAGAGGCTGCTGCTGCTGCTGCTGCTTCTGAAATACAAGTGAAGCAAGGACCTAGGCAAGCAAAAACTGCAGCCAAACTCTTGACCAACATTTTGCTGCAACATGGGAAAATGTTGCCCGAGGACCTGGGCAAAGGCTGAGAAACAACTCGCCTGGCAATCGTCACGGAGCGTCGGGCACTATAGAGCCACAAGTCAGGTTGCTGGCGGGCATCCACAGAGCAGATGTCAGTCCGAGTGGCCCAAAACCCGAACTTATTCCCTCTCCAAGCGGCGGCCCTGGCCTTGAGGCCTTGAGGGCTAAGACTCGGCAACCTGGCCGGCGCGTGCATCCGGAACTGAAGACAGCAAGCATGGCTCCGCTCGCGCTCACCAGAGGCTTCTCTTCCCGCCTGGCAAAAATTGTTGGCAAGCAGACGCCTCGACAAGTTTGTGGGGGGGGGGGGGCACACGAACCTTCTGAGTTGGAACAAGGTTTGCCATGCGTCGACCAGTGCAGACTTGAGTTGAAGGACAAGGCATGCGAATTCAATTTCTGCATTAAGTTTGATCGGAAAGTCGCTTGCCTAAAATGTCCCAACATAGCAGACAAGGTCACTGCATCATTCACTTTCTCTTGCCAGCATCAGCTCGCATTCGCAGCACACTACTGCCCTTCGGTCCCCGAGCTTGTGTCCGCTCCGCTCTCAAGTTGCTAGACGTGCTTCCGGAAAAGAACCAGGGAGGAGGGAAGAAGAAGCTGCAGGAAAAGGGTTCATGCATTGCTGTTCTGTCTTGATGGGTCTTCCTTTTTGGGGGAGTTGTCGAACACACCTGCCTGACCCCAGAAGAGAAGAATCGAAGAGACTGCCTGCGCAGAACAGGGTCACGTTCTTTGCATGGCCTGCCATCTCAGCCCGTACCATGTAAACCACCAAAATCGCTACAGGGATATCATGGGACGAAGCATGGTGGTTTGCCTGTAGAGGGAGCCTTGACGAACGGCAGCATCGGTGCAGTTTCGGGGATTGTCAAAGTGTCAACTTGCACTGTCAAACATTGTTTGGTGCATCATCGTTTCGATCCTTATGTATACCAGCTCCAATGATCAGCTACGTGGCATGCGACCATCAGCCTTGAAACTTGAAAGCTCTTCAAAGACTATTTGGAAGGTTGCCATTGTGTCGGCTGCAGGTTGTGCTGGCACTTTGATGTCGCGGGGAGAACGTTCTGAAGCATGTTCTGAAGTGACTCAACTTAGCATGTTGCGGCGAGGACTGTCAGAGCTGCAACATCTAACCAGCCGTGTCGACAATGTGGCGAGTTTGTGCTAGCGTTTTCAAGTCAAATCGCTGACAAGCTTTGTCGTTGACCTTGTAGGCCCAATGGTTGAATCTTGTTTCAAGGCATTTGGAGCATTGAAGTTGGCTCCAGAGCAAAAGCCGGTCACGCATTCTTTCAAGAGCAGTGGGACCAAAAGATTTGTGACGGAGACAGATATCCTGGCATTCGCAATCGGACAGCGACCGGCTTTTGGACACAATTTGGTTGGAACAAAGCGTTCCAAACCATGTTCCACACTGGCTTGCCCCACCAAGCCTACGTAGACCAGCCAATGATCCTTAGAGTCTTAGAGCGATGCCAAAGAAGCATTAGGAAGGAAAACGCGCCCATGTCTTCGTCACAGCTTTATACGGAGTAGACATGCAATCACAAGTTTCAGACAGAGCTGACAAGGCAGGACGCAGGCAGGGGTCTCTATCATTCATGTTTGCGGAACAGCGGTTGCACCGAAAGGTGTCATTCCTATGTTGCACAATGTTAGTCTTGTCTTCGGCTTTTGTGTTGTTTGCAGCTGCTTTGTGGCTCGCACGCCGAAGGCATGTGTTCCCTGCTAAGCTATGGCTTGGTGGCAGAAGCCTAGGAGTGTGCCTGGCAGAGTTTGGTGTGCCATGCCGGAAGCATCAAAGTTAACCTTCTGGCGCCAGGCTTTCGAGCAGCAGGGCGCAGGCCACAATCACAGTCCAGGCGTGTTCCTGCATGATGTGTCACGCACCACGTGATTTTGTGGTTGCATACGACATGGACCGACGGTTGTTGAGGCCAAACACTGGGCGCCTTGGTGGCACGAAGATGCAATCAAGCCTTTGGTGATGATCTTCGTTCGTGTGCTCGGGCATCTGTTAAGCCGAGGTTGACGGCTGAAGTTGAGGTCATTCCATCGAACGGAGCTTCGTCATTTCGATCGACATGCTGTTGCTCCCCAGGACTTCTTGCAAGAGATATTGAAAGAAGATGACGCCGGCAAAGAAAATCGTCGACGGCTTGTGCAAAGGGCACTAGAGTGGAATTGGACGGTTTGTTCGGCACATTGACCATGAGGTGTCAATGCCGAAGAACAACTTCAGCGAAATGCTCTGCAGGCGTCCCTGTCCAACGCATAGCATGGCTTGAAGCACAATGGTTCATGCGACTGCAGTGATTGCAGGTCGCCTTGGGCCCTTTGCACAAGGAGATGGGGTTACGACAGCTGCAACCGTCGTTTGCATGAGCATGGGAGACTCTGCGTGGTTTCCAGACGGGCAAAAAACTGACCGACCACACTGCGACTGGAGGTCCGGCATCTGGTTTGGAGCTGTGAGGGGTAGAGTAAACGCCTTCGTTGAGTTTGCTTCTTCGGACAGCAGTGGCAGGTCTATACCTGAAGTATAGAGCATGTCGTCCGGACCCAATCTTCTCAGCATGTCATTGCAAGGTTATTCTTATTTGCTGGGCTGTCTCGGATTGCAGGTACAACAGATGACATAGCATCGAAGGCAGGTTCGTCGCCTCGATAAGCTCATCGATTGCCATGGGTTTCCCGTGCCATTAGAGTTTCGGCTCATGTCGCTGAATTCCTGAGCGCGCATGGATGATGAGTGCAATGGTGGCTGGCGGCAGTTGGGTTGGCTCAGCCCTTTAGCTTTGCGATTTACTCATGGGGAGATCAGCAATGATTCGTGGCGGTTCTTGGCACTTGTTCCTTCCCGTTTATGTTTGCAAACTGGAATTACGGGTGTGGCTTGCCAGGACATTTGTTGTTGCATTAAATCGGGCCTAAGACTTTTCAAAATGGCTTCAGCCTGGACAACACCATCGACAAATTTGCGACTGGTGCTTTGTCAGCCGAGCATTTTGAAAGCAGCCCGCTCCAAGTTGTGTGGCATGATGGCTTTCTGTGGTCCTTGAGCAATCGACGCCTTTATGTTTTTCGCGTGGCTCATGCACTTGGATGCTGCAGCGTTTGCCCTTGTCACATCCACTCTACCAGCACGAAGATCATTTCCAGATTGGAGGATGCCGAGTCACGTTTCTGGTTCTGAAACGCTGTCGGGGATGTTAGTACATGAACACTGCGAGCTGCTACTTTAGTCTACTTGAGCTAAATCGCAAAGATGTGTCGTCCGAAGTCTTGAATGCAGGATGCGCTCAGCACCACTACCGGTGGGAAAATTGTCAACATTCGAGGCCGCGAAAATGCTTCTGATTCTTGATGATTCTTGTGTCATTCTGTCCAGGGCAATTGACATGCACTTGGTTGGGAGGGTTGTGGTGCGACTGCCAGCCAATGTTTGGCAGGTGGAAGCAGATTCAGTGATCTCCAGTGCGGGCATCCTATATCTCAGCAAGCAATCAAGCGGTTGCAGCTTCCAACAATCGAGCAGTGCTGTGCCCAGTTGATTTGCCCGCTTCATGCTTTTCCAGGGGGTCCGATGCGCTTGCTCTGCAAACCAGTTGGTCACCGATGGAAAGCGCTCGTAAGTGAATCGAGCGAGTGCACGAGGAGGCCTGGGGAGCGTAAGCGGCTCTGGAAGCGAAGGAACACGGCCCTTTTTCGTCCCTGCCCCAAATATCACGCGGTACTTCGCACGGTGACCACTGTTAAACATTTGGAGAGCGGGCTCGGGCCACGAGCCACGGAGGTAGTATAAAAGACCTGTTTAAATCTCCGCATGTTTAAATGTATGTAAGTACCTTATACACACGTGCTGCACACTGACACACGCACGAAGAGAAGCTGAGTTTCTGTTTTGGGGTTTAGAAAAACACCAGAACTGCCGCAGTTAGGTGTTTTAAAGGTCAATAGTATTCCAATGTACTTCTTATATGAGGGGGAATTCTTGATCATTGACCACGTGGCCTAATGGCAAAGGGGTTTCAAATCCTCGCAGTTAGGTTCTTTCCCTTCCCAGCCCAAAACAGCCCTCACTGCCGCAGTTAGGCTTTTTTCCGTTCCCCAGCCCAGTCCAGCCCCACCCCAGCCCAGCCCAGCCCGCCAGCCCAAAACAGCCCTAACTGCTGCAGTTAGGCTTTTTCCCAGCTGCTGCAGTCTTGCTTTTCTCCCTGCCCAAACCAGCCCTAACTGCCACAGTTAGGCTTTTTTCCCGTCCCAACCCAGCCAGCCCAGCCTCTTCCGGTGAAAATAAATGCATGGTGCGGGATTCGAGTCTGCAGACTTTCCACTCAAGAGCAGAAGCACTTCCACTAGGCTAGATGCTCCGTGTCCTACTGGCGTCAGTTCATTTCTTCTGTTGTATCACTGCCTTGGAACAGCTTAAAAGCTCACTGCGGCAGTTAGGGCGTTTTCCCTGCCTCCACTATATTCCACAAGTTCATTAATGTCTCCTGATCCCGTTGCAAATCCCTGGTACGTCCTTCTCCTGTGTGATGTTGTTGTCGTGGTCGTGGAATAAGGCGTCCAAGATGTGTGTGAGTGTGTGGACGACTTCTTCGACCCCTTAAAGCGCTAACGTTTCCGTATGTGTAAAAAACGGGCGGCCTGGCCGACCCCTCACAGAGGTAGTATAAAAGAATTGTTTTATGTATTTACTTGCCCGCATATTCAAAAACAGTCACCGTAGCATTGGGGCACCACTTCGAAGCCAAGACAACGACCACAAAGCGCACTTCCTAGCAGCGGGGCACCACTTCGAAGCCAAGACAATGGCCACAAAACGTACTTCTTAGATGGGGCACCACTTCCAAGCCAAGAGCGGCAACAAATCACTCTTCTTAGCACTCGGGCACCACGTCGAGGCCAAGACAATGCCAACAAATCGCACTGTTTAGCACCGGGGCACCACTTCGAAGCCAAGACAACGCCAACAAATCGTACCTGGGGACGAGGCCAATTCAACTTCTTAGCACTGGGGCCCAATTTCAAGACCAAGAAAACGGCAGCGAGAAACCGTGTAAATGCGTTAAGCACACGCAAAGCGCCGCAAACGATGCTGAAGCTGAAAGCAGCCCCAAGACCGCACAGCGCTGGCAACGATGCTGAACTCTGCAAACCTTTATTGGTGGTCAATAATACTTTCTGCCATCTGGTACATGCCGCACGCAGCCAACGGGCTCTATGTTCTGCAATCTGCACGCATACCATTTCGTGTCTTGGCGAGTGGCTTCTGCTTAAAGAAAGTGCACGTCTTTTCTGTGTGCACTTTCTCTTTCGCATGTCTCGTAGTGGTACATTGTCACCCCGGAAACTTGCCACTCAACTGTGCCGTTGGTGACGTGTTTCGGCTCGCCTTTGTGCCCTGTCCGGTTCATCTCCACATCCAATCCGTTGGCCGCTCCGCACCGCCACCACCACCACCACCACCCGCGCCACCCCCAGCACCACCACCACCACCACCACCACCACCACCACCAGCTGGAACCAGTCAGCCTGTAGCACGGCCCGAACGAACCACAAAACAACAACCTTCGATTATTCACCAGATTCCACGAAGATGTCTTCAAGAGATCAGAGGAAGGCCTCACACAGGCAGCTTTAAAACCATTCCGCAAAACGACAGAAAGTATTCTAGGCTTTGTGAGCGTGGTCTCACAAGGGTTCAAGCAGGTCCCGACAACAGACTGCGACGCTCTGAAAAATTCCAGCGACTGCATGAATTTGGAACATACCGGCGAGGTGTGGAGAATGTGGCGGACATCTCAAAAAAGCGTTCAAGCAGTTCTGCCCCAAGTATTCAGATTTTGAAACCCTTCCACACACTGTCGACATCTTTGAAACTCAGGCACCCGCATTTTTTGTTGCACTGTACTGAACCTGTTTGGAGCCTTCTCGAGGATGGGTGCTGTAGAATCGGCTGAGGTTTAATTAGGGGTTCAGGTGGGCACTTCTAAGGCTCCTGAAAAATCGTGGTGAGCGTATCTGTGGGTTTTGCTGTGGGATACTACTGTACCCCTACTTCATGTCAGAATGCATGGACGGGGTACATGGGATGCGAGCATCAGTCGGCTTCAACTTCAGAAGCTCGACAATTGTTGCTTGATGCGGTGTCGCTGTCGCTGATTCTGAGATATGATCGGCACCTTCGCAGAGCCATCCCGAGTCATGCCCTGCCGCGTGAATGGCTGTAGTGGCCAAGGTTCCTGCAACTTGCGAAGGCGTCAATGGGCGCCACAGAAAGCGACATGTAGCTTGCCGGCAGTGGGAGCAACTACAATGTCTTGTCGCACCATGTCTTGTTGTGCATTCCTGCACATCTTTACGTTGTTCTGAGGAAGGCCTACCACCATAGCCTCAGCACGAACGGCTTCTCTACCGTCTCCACGCCGCTAGTTCGAGTCGCTGGCAGCCCGTTATTTTCGGTTCCCGTGTGTCTGCCCAAACTTGTTCCCGCTGGTTCGGCAGCCGCAGGTATGAATCACTCTAGAGGTCTGTCGACAGGCTCATGTAAGATTTATTTGACTTCGTGTTTAAAGCATCTTCCAAGGTTATTTGAACTAGCTTATTACCAAGATCCGGCCAAACTGGGTATTCCTTTCCGTTTGCAGCATTGCATAGTGCAGCTGCTCCAGCGAGCCGAGCCTTTCCATGACTGTGTGAATCGACGCAGCGACACGAAGCAGCCGCACGAGAAAACTCTGGGCAATGCATCCACCAACTGGCCGCCTGCTGACACATTCCAGACTCCACAGGGGCATGGGGACTCAGCAGGATGGAGTTCGACGTACGGTTTCGGCAACACTTATGAGTGGGCGGCAAACACGGTGCAGGACTTTGCTTGCCGCCGTGAGCTTACGCGCACGGCCAAGAGAGACTTAGAGCAATTGGCTCCCTGCGAAGCTGCGGATGTTGTCCGCGCACTGGAAGCCGAGAAAAGAGGAATCTCTTTGCAGCCGGCGGAGTGGAGTAAAATTGTGTCCTCAAGGTGCACTGCCAAGGCGAGTGCTGGCGAGATGGATTACAACCTGCTTGTGCAGATAGAAGATTTTATGCGAGCATCTCGCCTGCCAAGTTGTGGAAGGGTTTGACCGCAAAATTGGAATGTTAAGTTGTGTCTTGAACATGTGCAGTCAGATCTGAGGAAATTGGGATGCAAGGGCATTTCTCATCAGAGACCCTGGGGGAGCTTGGATCCACATTACGGTCACTTTCGCCTCAAGAAGCATATGCGGTCATGAATGACCACCAGTTCGTCTATTCGGTTCCCCGCGGCTTGATCGACGACCCGGCAGCAGTCGCCCAACAAATTGCGAAGCAGATTCGTCGTAGTTTGGTTGAAGCCAAGCCGCTTTGCATTTGCAATTAAATGCACCTGTTGACACTGTTCTCTGTGCGAGACAGTCCTGGTGTAGAAGCCCCTTCTGAGGATCCAAGAGTTTGTATCTTCCTTCGAGTATTCTCACGCAACGGGCGAGTTGCTGCGCCAGCTTTGCCGAGTTAACCCATCGAAAGCGGATACTTTAATGCAGCATCACAAGGCCTTGCTTGCATCAATTGTGCACCTTTCGTTCCTCTGGTACTGCTTGCCGGGAGGCCTCGCATGGAGAGGCCAGCCTTGTCTGGCGAATAACACAGGGTGCCAGCTGCTGGCCCACATTGGCATGTTTGTGAGTTTGTTTGCGCAGGAAGTGTCTTTCGCAATGCACATCCGCAAATGATGGCTCAGGCAACGGGTACGTTGGAAAATCTACCCATCCATCGCAGGTTGAAAACCATCGGCAGCTGGAGAGCGAGTGGTCGGATGATGAAGGCGTGCCCAAGCTTGACACTCAGCAAGGACGCGAAAAGACTGCCGCAACTGACCGCTTGCAAGCTTCCGGTGATGGGAACATAGAGCAGACCAGCGAGGCAGGACTTGTCAAGTTTCTTTTTGTCTGATCAGGTCTCAGGTCGCACGTGAGTGCGTCGCATGATTAGTGCGTTTCTTTACCTTCCAAGGCCGTCCAGCGACGTCATTGCGAAGCTCAAGTGGTCAACGGACTCGCATGGCCTGCATGGGAGCATGGGTTGACCTTGGCAGGCAGCTCCTCTGCAGGCAGGTGCGATCCTTTTGCATGTGTTCCTTCTGCCTAACCCGTGGAAGACGATCAATTGGAGTCAGGCCTTTTCTGGCATACAGGGCTGCCCGGATTGATGAAGCAAGTCAGAGTCACTTCCGCTTCCCGGCTGTAGTGTGGCAGGTGATCACGCGGACAAGAGCAACAAATCGACACATGAAGTTGGAGCTCAGAGCGTCTCGGGCGAGAAGCCCAGAGAGCCTTCCATGGGAGGTCAGGCTGCAACTGACCCCGACGACGCCTCTGATAGTGAGCTTGACTCTGAAGTGCCTTGATGCCGGAAGGCCTTCCGTGCGAGGTTGTTGGCGATCTGCCCAGTTGGAATCAATCTGTCGAGCGTCCATCAATTTCCACTCGTTCCGTGGGATCTTGGTCCACAACCAGGCATGAATCAAACCAGGCACGTCAGTGGAGATTGCTTCTGCATGAATGAGTTACTTTCATTCGATTCTGTAGGCTCCATGCTTGAATGGACAGTGATCCAGGCGGTACCTGCTAGAGTGAAGGGAAGTGGCGCTGTGAGAACAGAACCCCTTGATCTGCAGGCATTCGCTCCTGTTACATGGCTTGTTTCATACTTCTCAACCCTGAGGACTGTTTTTAAAGATTCCACTTCCGACGGGCAGTTGCTTCTGCATGAGCCATAGAGCATTAGATTTGCAGGCCTCCGCTCACTACATCGTTGTGCTTGATACTTCCGGAAGCATGTCGTCCCAAGACTGCTGTGCTCAAGATGGAACCTGGCACAGACGGATCGATGCCGCAGCTTAGTTAAACTTACAGAATGTGTGTTGTATTGGCTCGGCAGAGAGTACACTTGCAAAAAGGCTTCCAAAGAGCGCACAGGTCAAGCTGAAACTTTCTGAGTTTGCGCGAGACATGGGCCGGCAGCAGCTCAGTTCACAGATCCTGGGCAACGTGATGTTTGCGACTAGTCAGTTTCTTTGGACGGCGAGTTATTTGTCTCAAACATGATAGCGGAGGAAAGCTGGTGCACTTAGGACCAGCGACATTTATTCTTTCGTGACGTTCAACATGAGATTCAAGATTCAGTTTGCCTTGCAGCCGGCCGACATAGCTGCTGTCAAACTTGAGCGGGTGAGGGTGGAGCCACGTTTCCAGACGTCTTATTCTTCTGGCTTTGACGGGATCCGCGAATGTGTGCCCAAGCCGCACTTCAAGCAAGTGCAGCTGGGAGTCCCGGCAGACTTTTGGCCCAAACTGCCGTCAGGCCGCTCCTCCCCACTCCTCCCGCTCATTCTGCAGGTGTTGATTGTTGGTACGCCACGCCTGTTGTGCAGCTTTCGAGCTTATTCCGTGCCGTTACTCTTGTTTTTCGCCGGCTATCTTCAGCTGAGTTCGCTTCATATCTTTGAATGTTTCTTTGCTGTCTGCTTTCGGCTGCTCTGCTCTTGCTTCTTGATTGTAGCTTTCCTGCCTTCAGCTGTTGTATGGTGTTTCAAGACATGTGATCAAACGGCACCAAGCGCCATCGCCTAATGAGGATGCGGGTTAACCGTCATCCCCGACTGAAGGAGCGTGGGCTTGGAAATGTGATGAAGCGCCATCGCCCAATGCAGAGCAGGTGTAGAAATGTGATCAAGCACCTTCGCGTAATGACGGGCCGGGTTAAAGAAACGTGAGCCACTGCCTTGGCCTAATCCGAAGAAAATAGCAACAACCAGTAGTCAAAAACAGGAGAAAACTGCAAAACAAGCACACGAAAGCCCAACAATTTGGGATGCCTTGGCTGTTTAGGACCCTGAGCCCGACACTGCGCATGGTGGGTTTCCCGTCTTGGGCACAGGTCCTTGCGCTCGAATCCAGCACACCTTGCTCATGATCACACTTTGCTCTCGCACAAGTGTCTTGTTGGTAGTCTTAGTGACAAAACGTGAAAGCAGCTTTTTGGGTTGATTGTTCACCAATAAAGGTAAGACAAGCGGACCAGTACATCGAGACCAGCGGAAGACCAACGTATGTGACCCTCTGCTGCTAAACATGTGCCATGCGCTCAGAAGCATGTAAAGAGAACAGTTGCAAATGCAGGATGTTCATTTCTGATGGAGAGCCCTGGGATGCCGACGAGTTCATGGCCAAACTCAGCGGTTTGATGCAAGCTTGTCCACGGATGCAGCTCCTTGGCCAAGTGTGGGATTCAATGACCTTGCATTAAACACCATGCCGGACAGGCTTTCGGGAGGGACGTGAACTCTGCAATGCTGCAAACTTCGAGGTTATACTGTGTCATTCGCCTTAACGAGACAGCCCTGACCACATAGGTTTGCTCACTTGTCCTGTCAACAGCTTCTTTTCGCTTGGAACAGGCTTTGCCCTCTTTCTGCTTAGAGGCTTAGTCATGGTTCCGCACGGTTTCGCCGAAGTGTTGCTTTCTGCGTTCCGTTCCTCCTGTCAGCGTTGCCTCCGGCCATGATGAGTTCGCTCGACGAAGAACTGCGCGCGGGCAGTGACAGCAGCAGCTCCAAGCTGCCCAAGGATGCATGGCAAATCCACCGTCATGAAGGCACAGTCAGTTCGGCCGGCGAGGGGCCGAAAACCCTTGACTCCGCGCTTGTGGTGTGGGACGACAAAGGGCCTTTTGCTATATCACTTCGTGTTCGTCACTTCGCGAGATGCTCCTGCCTGAGGTGCCATGCGTCACTTGGTGCCGTGTGAGCTTTATCCACTCCTTTTCTTGGAGTTTTTGTCCACCGACACCGGTGGCTCCTGGTTGGCTGCTTTGCAAAGGCGCCGCGCTGGGTGCAACAAATAATGTAGCAAGCCACCCGTGCAGACTGCAGTAAGACTGGCTTGTGCAACTAGCAGGCAGCAAGCGTGCGCCCCGGCTCGTGGTCTGAGCTAGACCAGACCGACCCCACGCATAGTTTTTGGCCGGCGCCGCATGCATCGCGGGAAATGCTCACCCACCTCCTTCAACTTGAAGGCTGATCGTGTTTGACCAGAATCAACAGGCACGTGCAGTCGCCGAACTGCACGTTTGATCTTTCCTCATGTGTGGGCAGCTCTCTTAACAGAAAGCTGTGTCCACTTGCCCCGCGATCGTCTGCGCAGTCCGAAGATTCGCTTTCCCTCCTCACCCACCCTGGAAGCGTGGTAGGTCCTGGCTTTCAGCAAGTCAGCACATAGTCTGCACTCAGCAGAGCAGGGGATGGAAGCGAATCCGTCCTTCTGTAGCCGGCCAAGGAGCTGATATTGCTAGGGCTTTTGGGGAGAAGTTTTTGACCTTCTCCATGCCCTCGCCACGCATATTTGTGATCCCTGTGTGACCTCTCGCTTTGTGCCATGCTAAGGATCAATGCGGTAGCTTTTGGTCATGCCTGTCCTGGTACAGCCGCTCATCCCCTTGAATGCCGTGCTGTCGATTATCTCTATTACTTACAGCAGTTGGCAGCCATAGGACGGAAGTTCGGCTTGTGCACGTGTTTGGGGGTTGAGGGGTGGCGGAGATGTTAGATTCTCGGCCACTGCATTCCCAGCAACGCTTCGAAGAGGAGGTGGCATTTGCACTTGGGCTGGGACTTCGCTTGCCAGCATCAAGGGCGCTTTCCGCGCTGTCAGGCTCGGACATACTGTACCACCCACAGTCCAACACGCTATCTTAATGTTGCGATGACTCAGACCTACCTACCCTTCGATGATTCACACCCAGGAGTACAATGACGACCACGAGGAAGAAACAAAGCCTTCAGGCCTCCCTCCCTTTCGGCCACTTCGGCCATCGTAGCACTACGTAAGATCCGACGTAGGCCAAGTTTCTCGAAGGCAGCGACTGACGCAAGCTCAAGCTCCAAGCAGTGGACAAGCTCAAGGCAACAAGTAGAAGTACGCCGCTTCGATGAGTCAGCGTTCCGAGAGCGTCTCCCACGCGTCACGCTCTGTGATTGAGGAGATGATGATGGATCATGGACGTCGGCGTCCATGTTGCGCTTGAATGCGACCGCTCGCACGTGCGAAGTTATTCTTTGCAGTGGGAGCAGCTGCCAGCAATTTGGCAGCGTTTGAGCGATCTCGGGTTGTGCCAGGGTGCTGCTTCTGTCTGCATCACAGCAGTCAGGATCAAAGAATTGCCGTGGAAAAGCGTACATTGGCCCAGCGACGCTGACACTCCTTTTGTCCCGGAACTCGAACCTGCTAAACCCAGCCGCGTGCTTGCCACCTGGGAAGGCGATTGCAATTTGCATGTGCAGTTTTCGTGCTCGCACCTTCCGGTACAACAGTTTTAGAGACCACTATCTGATGCTAAGAGCAGCGCAGGCTGGGAACCGATTTGTTGCGCGCGGCGGCTTCACTACCGCTTCGATGGGAAGAGATTTCAAATCGACGAAGAGGTCACGACCACTGTGACAAGGCGGTTAAGGTGCCCTTGCTGCAAGCAGCAGCTGTGCTGTTTGGTACAGGACATGAAGGAACAGCAAAGGTATTTCACGAAAGGCTCAATGAGAATCGTCCGCTACATGCATGACCAGCTGCTGGGTGGAAGACTTCTAGTGTGCAAGCAGCTGCTGGCGCGAGGACTGCTTTTTCAGGCAGTGCCATTCTCCATCTGATCTCATCTGACCTGCACTAGAGATATTCCGGAGGAATCATGGAAAGGCATGGCCGGTTATTCGGATAGTCCATGTGTCAGGAGGCTCAGCAGGTTCGCTGGCGATCAAATCCAGCTGCAAGGTGCGGAACAGTGGAGAAGCACGTGGGTTCCCTGCTAAGCTCTTACGGGAGGGGGTGCGTGATCCATGCTCGCTTTAATTAACTGCAACCACCTTCTCTCAAATAAACCGGAGCCAGGCAGACCAAACCTCATCATGCTGAGGTCTTTCCAAGCAGTCACACGAATCCAGCCATGTCTCCGAACCTTCCACCCCGCCTTCGCGCTTCACGCGTGCTTCGACAGCCACTCGAGCATGGCTCTTTGCATGGATTCAACTGAGTTTGACGCACCCATCTGTCCCACAGCTTGTTCCCAAGGCACATGCCAGGCAATGCCGGGCATTCCAGCACGACGCACAACATTCAAAACTCACACGACGTTCCCGATCCAAGACTGAGAAAGCTTGCACAGCAAAGTGCCTGATCCCCTTTCGCCCAGATGTTATGTCTGCTACGTCACGTAGGCTGACAAAGACAGCAGCGTTGCTGCAGAACAGCTAGGTTTCTCGCAGTCGAGCCTAGAGTGTCACTTACTTTCCTGAGAGATAGACACTACTGATTCTGTGAATGGTTTTCGGTGCTGGGTGTTTGATGCGATCTGTAAATGTGCATTTTGTGCTGAGCGGTTGGTAAGATGCTGCAACAGCACTTAATATTTGAAGCAACTCAACCTGTTGGAAAGCTTAGATCTCTCCAGCAGACTTCCACGCTAAAGAAAGCCTGTGCAGGCTAGCATGGAGCCCTTCTGCCGCAACACTGCCGTAGCTAGATACTTCGCAAAGCGCTTCCGCCAGCGAGGCCGGCAACCCAGCTTGTTGGTCATGCGGGAATATGGGTAAGGGGAAGCGGACAAACAAGCACAAACACACACACACACAGGCTTTTTATCAATACACGGTTACCCAGTGAAGCTGTTGGATGCTGGCGATGAGACACTGCGGTCGCTTGACTGTTTGGCAGAGGGCTGTCGCTAAACGACAGGAAGTGCATGAAGTGATTCCGTGTGCGAGGTTATTGTCTCGGCTTCTTGCAAGATTCTCGGAGATGTTAGACACATTGTTATATTGTTATGTCCTGGCGATTTGTTGCACGGTGTTACCGAGATCATCAAGATCGAAAGTCGAACCGCTACAACCAGCTTCTTGAATTCCGCTCGCCTCAGCAGAGACCTCCCGGCTCTGTTCGGACAAACGCAGTCTTGCTTTGCCAAGCATGTGCTGAGGATTATTTGTACTGCCTCGACGACTTGCCCAGTGCACGAGAACAGAGTCAGGTATTTATGGGGGAAATGCATATGGATGGTGTTTTTGTCAAGTTCAACAACAATGGTGGCTCCGTCAACAAAGAGGACCACAAGCATCATTGTGCCTTGCCCGCTTGTGGTTGCAGTTGCTGCTTCATGTTAGAACCCGCCTGGGGTGTCACGACGAATGAAGCCAAGGTGATCTTGCGCAAGCATTCAGCCACTTCACCTTCGACCAATCGTACGGCGAACTCTTGGTGGTAGACATTCAGGGGGTTCCTTCAGTGCAGAGCAACAGCAAGACTGTACTGCACTTGACGGACCCACAGGCTCGGCAACGACAATGACAGCAATAAAGCAGACGAGCTCGAGAACGACTGCCAGGAAAGCGCTAATATACTGTAGAGAGGCAGCCCCTAACATCATCTCATTCATCCATTCATCCATCCGACGTGACCAAAATGCTTCCCCAGAGTCCCAGAGGAATGACGGGATGAAGGGGCACGACCAACACACTCTCCCGAGGACTGGCGGGATTTGACGCATTTCGAGGCTAACACGCTCAGCACCAGGACACGCCGCGTCCAATGAGAGGTGCAACCTGAGGCAGCAAGAATCGTCACAGCACCATACATGCAGTGCGATTGGGCGCGACCGACCAAACCGCTGCACTCCGCGTACCGGCGCCACTCGGAGAAACTACCACTACCACGCGCGAGGCGGCAGAGAGGGAGAGCGACTAAACGCGACAATGGCATATCCTAGCTACGCAAAGGGCCACCAACAGATCCCGGCAATGCCCAGGGCAACAACACAAACGAGTGGGGCTCGATACCAGCGAACAGGCCCAGGGACTTAGCTTGGGTTAGGTATGGGTCAGGGACTAGGGCCGGCAAGGGATGGCAAGGGGGCAAAGCTGGCAACGAACTCACAAACACGTCTCACGCCGACTCAAGACACGGACATATACGGCGTAGCGCGAGAGCGCAGGGGCGCGAGGGTTCAACTCGCACCCCGCGCGTCCAACAAGTAAGCAAGCAAGAGGCTCAACGCGGATGGTACGCGCATCGTCATGGCACCACACGCTGGTCGCCATGTGCAACGCATTTTCGGGCGATCAAAATGCTTTCCCCATGTATTGGCGGGACTCAGAGAGATGATCAGTAGTCTTGGCGGGATTGAAGCATTCCAAGGATAAGTTCGATGTAGTTCAATGCGGCACCAAGCACAGCGCCTGGAGTCGCCGGCAGCACCGAGAGGGTTGTCGTTCTTAGGCCAGCATGAGGCCAATGTGTAGGAATTTGCGATTGACAGTGGGTGGCGCTTACCCGAGGACGCGGACACGCCGGCGGCACCGAGAGGATGGTCAGTTCAACACCACAGTGGGAGTCCAACGCACGGGTCGCTGTCAGTTCGGAAGACGCATCGTTACGGCACACCACATGCAGTCCAGCATCGCGTTGCCGAAGACGCTGGCATCCGGAGAGGGCCGCCAGATCCGAGGACAAATCGTCACGCCGCCACACACGCAGCGTCATTTTCGATGTGCGGCGACTCTCGCTAGCGCTGTCGCGAGCGTCAGGCGATAATTATAGTCTTGCTTATATGCACACTAGCTGTCACTAGCTTAAGAAAGGAGAGTGCAACCCGACGAAAACCCAAGGGCCAACCAAACTCACGAAACCTAATTACGCCTTCGGGGAAAGCTTATTATAGTACAGGCAAGAGCATTTGCACGAGTAGTAAACATTGATGAATAACATTAGCAGATATTAGCAGCAGATATACCATATAGATCAGACACTCGGACGGAGCATCACCGATTGCCTTTGAGTAACAAAATTAGCGCATGGCCCCCGACGGCCTCCAGGTGCACAGCCGCCACAACAATTTTCCATCCTTTGGGGATGGAGACCTGAAGGAAGCTGGCATCAGAAAGTTTTTTGCCACACATCGATGCTCTCGCATTTGCGAAGCATTGAAGCTCAAGCGAGCAAGTGACTACGATTTCCTGCCGCCGCGGATTACGCTGACCATCCCGGGACTTTCGCGGGAGTTCTGGAAGGAGTTTTCGACGAGAACACTGCAGAAGGTTCGAAGACAGTTTGGCCTCGCAGATGCTTTGCCGCAACTTCATCACAGTTTTGTAGATGTGTGACGACCGAATTCCCTAAGATCGCTTTGCCAACCCTCATCATGTTCACTAGCGACTCTACTGCATCCCCCGCACACTTGTTATTCGTCCTTTGTGATGGAAGTGTTTTTCTTTGCGGCTGACTTCATTTGCTTGCTTTCATTGGCTGAAGTCCTAACATGCTGTTTCCAATGCATGTGAAATCTGCGATATCGTCCTGACTGTCGAAAACATTGGGCTCTTTTAGAGGTTTTAGAAGATCGCTTTACCCTGGATGCAGAAACGGGTGTAGACAGAGAGAGAGAGAGAGAGACAGGACACCCCTGCACCACAGCCCTGTGGAAAGAAAGAGAGACAGGACAACGAACATAGGCTTCTCACTGAAACCGGCCAACCAGTGCGCGCTCGCGCGCGGAGTGCGGTGCCTGCGGTGCTCTTGACTGTGTGGAAGAAGAGGACAACGCGCGCGGGTGAGGGGGGCTTGCCCCTCTTGCCCCTAGCCCTGGCGAAAGAAAGAGGACAACACTCTGGACCCCGTGAGTGAAGTGAGGTGAAGAGGACAACACGGACGACGAGAAGGCAGTGGAAGACAACAGCAGGGCAGGGGGAGAACCCCCATGGTCGGAGGCCAGTTTGGCTCCCCCTGAGCCAGCTGGAAGGCCGTCCAGGCTTACGATCAGGCAAAAGCGTCGCCTCCAACAGCACAGGGGCAACAGGGGAGATCCGCAGGCTGACCACGGAACAGACCGATGACATGGTGTGGAAGCAAAGGAGGACTACCGCAACTACAGACGAGACAACAAACGTTCGGGGGAATGGAGCCCTGACCGGCGATGACATGACCGGCGCTGAGAGGCGACCTAATAAAAGTGACCGCGGCGGTGAGGGGATCCCCTTAACTTGCTAAGGCCTTTCCCCTTTTTCCAGTTTTGTCTGAATTTCCATGAACAGCCCTTCGGGGAACTTACCTCTCTAACGAGCATTTGCGACCCTTGTCGCTCCTGGGAAGGTAAGTGAACCCCTGAGGCTCCTGCCTTCCCCGAATGCATATTTCTTTCAACACCGGGCCGCTGGGCCGACGTCCATCTGTCTCCTTTGCCCCTCACTGGCCCTGAAGCTTCTTCAACGCAAGCCAAACGGGCTGTCGCCCCTGCCAGCAGCATGGACGGTTGCATTTGCCGAGGGCAGTTTATACGGGGAGTGCTCCTTTGGCCCTCGCGCTGTTCCTCCATGGCTCTCCATTGTGCGATCGCCTTGGCCTGGATCACTGTTTCCTCCATGGAGGCTCCGCCTTGTGCTGCTGAGAGGAGGTCGAGGTGCTTGGTATGGCCACAAAGGCAAAGAGTTTGCAAGGGGTCGGGGTTAGAGGAGGCCACCAGGTCCCCTCGGGTGACAGCAGGGGTTCCCATAAGGGTGAGACTTGAGCCAAAATTGCTGTCTCTCGCTCTTTCTTTCGCCAGGACTGTGGTGAGAAGGGTTGCCCCCCCCCCCTCACCGCGCGCGAGTGCGCCCCCGACTGTTGCGGGTGCCAGAAAGGGAAAATGCAAAACGAGGCAGACTGCGGGCTGACATCGTAAGGATGGGGACCGGGGTTGTCATGGCGCGGTCGCAGGAGGAGGGATGGGTACGAGGCCACACCAGGCTCGCAGAGCCGGCCAACGGGACCGGCGAGTCCGAAAGCGGAGATGGCTTAGCTTAGCGTGTCATCAAGACGGCCATCAGGATGTACAAGATCAAGACACGACAATGACGACACCAGCGGCGACAGTAAGGCTGCACAGTTTTCTCGTTTCCTAATGTGTACAGACCTTCAACCGCCGGGGAACCTGGTGATCCGTGCACAACCCAAACAGGAGTACCAAAAAAGGGGGCGTGTTTCCAAACTGATGCACTTTACCCGCTATCTGCTGTCTAAATTCGAGTGCGGGGGGGCACAAGCCCAAATCCTTTCCACGAAATTCAAAGTGGTTTGGGGCCGTAAGCTCAAGCATGTTTTTGCCGCTCGCTCACACAAGCATGCAGCTCCACCTGGGCACCCGTTCCGCCGTGAACCTGGCCTGCACAGCCAAGCCCCTCCACACAAACTGTTGGGTGGGGGAAGCTCCCCGGAGAGCTGGGACTGCCATCCCTCGCCAAGCAAAACAGACAGGGACCGCGATCTGGTCCCTTGTCAGTGCTGAATACGGGAGAAGCCGAGTAAGCCTTTAGAAAAACAGCACGAAAGAGAGCGGAGAGAATTGTTATCTTTCAGAAATGCCCCTCCCCTCTGAGTGAGCAGCCGATCTCGCAAAGAGAATCTGTCACAGGGAAAGTTGTTGTCACATATTGTATGGCATAATGTGGTGCCCCTTGGCCCTTGACCATTGCCGGACGGCTTGATCAATATGCTACCGGTGACCAGGGCCTTGGGTGGAGGGTCTGCGGTTCCCCGCGAATGCCCGGATCGGCGGGTCTGGGGATCAACAATATAGCGGAAACCAAGCCCCGATCACTCCAAGATAACTGCCAAGACAAAAAGCCTTTCATTCTGAAGACTTTCTCCTGCCGGCTACACTCCACAATCGACCAAGTTTGAGGCCTGGTAGTACAGTAATAATCAGTAATACTACAACAAGAGTACAGTTGTAGTACAGCAGTAGTACAGTAGCAGTACAGCTGCAGTACAGTAGTAGTACAGTTGTTCAGCAGTGGTGAAGTACCAGGGTCTAGGGGTACCTAGAGCTGTTTAAAGGGGTTTAAGGATCACCGAAAGCTCAAAACCAAGCCCCGATCACTCCAAGATCGCTACCAAGACTAAAAGCCTCTCACTTCGAAGACCGTTACCTCCAGCTTACACTCCGCTCCACAATCGACCAAGTCTGAGGCCTGGTACTGTGCAGTAGTACAGTAGCAGTACAGTAGAGGTTTTTGAGTTTCTCGTTTACGGTTAAGCGGGGTTTAGGGGAGAGCTTCCGATTCACGGCAGCAAATTGTGGGTGCCTTAAGATTGACCACTAGCAGAACAGAAGCAAACAAGCCAAAAATCAGCCTTCCAAAAACAAACACTCATTGTAGAGGACACCCCAAATCGTGGTAGCCCTAAACGCATTACAGATGCCCGCGCGAAACTGGCCGCCACCGCCAAGAAGAAACAAACAAGTTCAGCATTCGAGATTTTAACTAGGTTTTTGGGGGGTCCAAATCAAGCAACGTTCGATAGTCAGCAATGCGCTGGTGTTGACCTCGCAATGTGGAGGGTCCAAATTGAGCAGATCTCGCAAAGCTAGATCACGATGAATACATTAAAAAAGCAAAACGACCTCGGGAGTTCGCCTTTGAGTCGAGACTTGCTGTGTTTGTCGGTAGAGTGTAGTTGTGGTGAGATCCTGCTTTTTCCACGTCCAATCATCCGCATTGCCCATCCTCCACCCAGGCCCTTCCCATCCACCGGCACAGACAGGCTCGAGTCCAGGCCAAGTCTCGACATTTGGTTCAAGAAAATGTGTGGCAGGAGAAAAGAATATACAAGAAGTTCGTGGCATGGTTCTTGCAGCCTTCGACAAGCACGTTCCTTGCTTCTGAGGGCTACTGTGGAGTCCGAGTATGGAGTAACCGCCTCTATAGCACTCCATAGGTCTAAGATCGTTTCAGGACATTGTTTACCCGAATGAGATCATTGGAGAAGATCTGGAAGTCAAGCTGTGGGGGAGGCTGAAGAACACTTCGCAAGCTGCCCAGGTGCCTGCGGGTTGGAGTTTCGCGAAGTTAACAGGTGTTTTTTCTGCCGGCTTCAAAACGAGCTATGCCCCATGTTTCGCCTATCCAGGTATGCAGGTGTTGCATTTACACGGCATGCGCGAGTTGTTTTACACATTTTACAAATAATCATGATGACTCTCATGGCCTTCACGCTTTGAGCTCCATCCATACTGTGGTTGTTCTCCGCATGAAGCTGCTGCTTTGGTCTTGCGGGAACACGGCTGGATCAAACCATTTGCGGCCGGTTGACCGGCCTGGCAAAACATGCAGGCAATCTCCTGCTCCTTGGAGCAGCTTCTTCACGAGTGCTGCCATCCGATCTGGTTTGAGGCCTGCTACCGATTGATGGGGCACGCAAGTTTCATTCCATGTCGTATCATGTCTTGAAGCATCGCAGAGCCAGGATGCTGGCTTTTATTTGCTCCAAATTCAAGCCATGGCGCCGTGGAGTGTGCGGGCATTTGTCTGGCCAAGAGGAGGCGCAAGGGGTTCCTCGACGGCCGGCATTCAAGGATTAATGATTAGTGGGGGGGCATTTCAGCTATCCAAGTAGACGTTGCTCAAAACGCTCTTGCCGGTGGCCAGGCGAAGCTCAAGCCAGCCACCAAGTTTGGATCTATCCCCGCTCGGCAGGGCCGGCGGTAGAAGCTACATTTCGGGCAAATCACCTTATTGGCATGGCCACTTCGTGGTGATAGATTTTTGGGCACGGCTTGCCGTGCAACATTTTCAGCATCTGCGGTACAGTGACAGTTTTCTTCGAAGTGTCCTTCCCTGAAGCACCTAGAGCCACCGAAGGTCGGCTATCGGTGCTGTGCAGGATTGGCCCGCGCATTTGAAGCATCGACTTATTATAGTCTGCTACATGATTAGCTGGCTGCACACTTGGAGAAACAGGTACTGTGCAGCTTGGCTGCTTTCTGAGAGCTTTCGGTCGACCGCTAGATGTTGGCCAGGCGTTAACCGCAGAGAATGTGGATCGAATGTTGGTTTCTGCCTTACCACCGATACTGACTGCCACCTTCGCCTGGAGACGGCATGCTCCCAGCTTCGTGGTGCTTTCATGCTAAGGCCGAGACCAACCCTGGCAGTCCTACTGTTTCGGCCCATGCTTTCCCGCACTTTTGCTCCTGCATGTAGCTGCTGTCGGATAGCAATCTTCCAGTCATGGGATTGCTCAGGTTCGCACGGTGTCGCTCTCAGGAATGCCGACTGTCGACTTCGATTGTTGCTCTCGAGCCGCAGCTCAACCAAGGTCTTTGTCATGTCATGACACATGAGCCACTTCAGATCCCATCATCTTCAAATTCATTGGGCCTTCGCCGGCACGTCACCTCGCCACCACTGCAGCAAGCGCGGGGAGCAACCCGCCGCCTTTGTCCCATTTTCTCTGTCTCATCTGATTTGTCTCAACAGCGCAACATCTCTCGAAGACCAATTTCCGCACCGGTCAGCTCTGTATTTCGACAGATGTGTTCTTAGAATATCTTGGATTATTCTAGGAGCAGTGAGGAGGAAGGGCAGTCGCTGATTCTCCATCGTTGGGCATCAGATTCTGCTTGTGCAGCCTGCACGCTTTCTGTTGGCGACCGTCGCCACATTGACATGAACTTGTCGAACAGGTGCAGCCTGTACATTCATCATTGTCAAGGATATGATCTGCGGAAATGCATGCATCGTGCGTCACCGCGAGGTCCTGCGTGTTACGGACGATCTGTCTTTGCACCTCGACAGATTAATTAAAGAAGCGGAGCGTGATTGCAGACCTGAGCCAGCTATCGCATGCTGCCCGCGAGGAAGGAACAGACCCGTAGCTGCTTGCCTCAATCATCCTCGCAAGATGGCGACCTGGTAGAGTCGAACTCGCATTTGTGAATTTGGACCGGCCCGGCTTCAAACAAGGCACAGACGCCGACGACCTGGCACATCAGATCATCGGAACGCTGTGTTCTCAGAGCTAAAAAGTTAGCGTCGAGGCTAGGAGCAGAGCGAAGGACATCCACGCAATAGACCCAATAGACATCATGCAAGGTCAAGTGCCAGCTACATGGATGCCGTCCTTCGCGTGGGTGAGTTGAGGAGTCTTAAGGATGCATCGGCTTTTCGATTTTTGCACGGCATATTCCTACTGTCAGGAACCAAGCCAGTATCAGTCGCACTCTCAAGCAGGAGTCGCCTGGCTTTGTTAAGAAATCAAAAGCATTGCTGGCAGCACATGGGCTGACGGTCATGTGCCCAGGAAGGCTGACCTGAACCTCTCACGAGGCGCCGAGCCCCGGACATTGCAGTCTTGGCTGGCTCATTTTGAATTTTGGCTTCTGCCTTCTTTGGCCTGGCCACAACATAATACCAGCTTCCTTCAGGCCCGTTTTGGAAGCAAGCACAGCCATAAGCCGTGGGAATCCGGAAGGTACTGCCAGGCCACGCGGCAACAACAGGACGTGCAAGACGCAATTCGATGGTGAATTCGGTCCGGGAGTGCCCAAATCATGGCACGAGCACTACCACGCAACCGCGAGGAAAGTTGGGGAAGGAATAAAGAAGGCATCCCGGGAGTGATTCGAAGCTTTGGAAAACGAGAGGAAACACGATGGGAAGGTGGGTATGGTGCGATGATGTGCAGTGCCAGGGATGGGGCCGATTTTCGGTTCGCTGTTGGAAGCCAACGCTGCATGCATAAGAAGACGTCCCTGCGGCGGTCCCCCGAAACAGCGCTTGGTTTTGATTTTATCAATGCAAGCGCTGAAGCGACAAAAAACGCAGTGTGTGTGTGTGTGTCACAAGGAGGGTGCTGGCGGCGCGACTGAAAGCATGCACCCGCAAACCAGATGGACTCCCATCCGAAGATGGGGCTCCCAGTCGGAGTCTGCCTAGAGGCAAGTCAAAGGCAGCGTGCCGCTCGTGTCTTGCAAGGACCCGTCTTAGAGGCACGAGGGGAAGCACAGATGAATTTTCAATCCTTGCCACGGTGGGCCAGTCCACGAAACGAGAGCCCAATGTGGCAACATTCTGGCGGGTTGCTTGGTCAGATATTGGATTGCACATGCCTTGGCACATCCTGATTCTTCGCGTTGAATGTAACATGACCGTGACCCTCCTTGGCTTGTGCAGTTGCCTACGAGAGCATGTACGGTTTGAGGACGCGGGTCATAGAGGACCTTTGCCGAAAATGAGTCCAGTCTCGACTTATTGCACTTGTGCAGAGGATGACCACAGATCTCAGGCATGAGGGGGTGCCGTTTCTTGGACCCTGGTCAGATGCGTTCTACTCTAGCTTCGTCTGCACAGGTTCGCGCGTCGAGGCGGGCATCCGGTCTGGCGGTTGGCTCAGGACACATCGCCTTGAGATTTTATTCTGGGAGTGGCTCCGCTCGAAAGCAGCTAAGCAGAAGACGGTAACACAGTATCGAACAGAATACCACTTCGGAGAGCTTGTTCTTGACTTTCTCGGTGTTTGTTGATGCAAGAGCTCAGGTCTACGACGCACACGGTCGTCGCTCGTCGAGGCGGTCGCTCCAATCTGCCGCAGGCTTAATGACTGCGTCACCGGTCTCCGTGCCCAAGAGTGGCAGCTGAAACCACGCCAACACACCGTGTTAGACCACCTTCTTTGCTTTGCTGCTTGCCCGGTGAACAAATGCTGCCCCTGCAGTCAAGGCCGATGAGGAGGAGGTGAACCGCTTGCAACTTGTTCGTTCCGCCCTTTCTGAGATCCCAGGTTTTCCCGTCAGCAATCTTGAACCTGGCTGTTGCAGGAGCTCGCATCAACTGAGGAAGATGAGCTCCCAGACACCTTCCGGAAGCACTCCTGCCTCGCATTATACTGTAAGGTATGCTCTTGTATCTGAGGTGTTTCTTGTTGTTGCATGGCCATTCTGATTCTGTTTGTAGCGTAATAACACACGTAGTGTGTGAATGGACATGGTCGGCTAGTCTCCGTTCGTCCGTGGAAGGTTTGATAAATGGACGACCAGACACTTGCGAAGAAGGCCAGGCCGAGTGCGTCACTAAACGCTAGCTCTTCAGGGGCTCGCGAGAGGTGTCTTTAAGAAAGACCAGAACCGGTTAGTAAGATATTCTAGCGCATCTAGCACTTTTGAGATCTTGAGGTCTGATGAATCTATGGATGGGGAGATTCCACCCTTAAGCCTGCCGTAGGCTCGGCAGACCCCCTTTATCGTGTTACTAGTACGGCCACTACTGCTGCTACGAAAAGTTTTGGTTAACAGCTTTCTGAAATGGCGAAGACACCTAGTAGCAGGGCAACCGATTCGTTCCTGCAATACTGGGTTGGGGGCAGGAGGGGTGCCCCACAGCACCGAACAAACGGGGGCAGCGTGCAGCCATTAATTCTAGTCATCGAGTCTCCCTAGCTTTCGTGGCCCCCTCTCAAGCTCGTTGCTGTTGCGGCCAGGAAGAAGAGCAGGCCACGCTTCACATTTCCAAGCTCACCGCGCCCAGGAACGTTTTCAGACGGCACTGTACGAATTGCACAGTCTTCATAATCGCATGTTCGACCTGCGTGCACCCCACTGGCAGTCCTGGACATGAGTTTGGTGGGACTTCACACCTGAGCGGCAACACAGAGTATCCAGAATCCAAGGAGGATAGGCTGCCAAGCAGCTGCCACCGCAAGGGGTTTGTTTAGAGATTGTCGCTCCCGAACGGCAGCGGCTGAACTCTTAAGTTTTGATGGACATGCAGCTGTGACCTGCATGCATGTTGTCTGCAATGCCATGATGTCATGGGTTGCAGAGCTAGTGTAGAGCATCTTACCGAGAGTGCTCCAAAGGAGCCTGTCATGTTTTGGGAATTTTGGGTGTACTTATTTACTTTAAGTGTACAGTCGCCGTTGGGATGGCATGCATGCAAAGCATGTTGTGATCCATGCTGCCTTGCGCGGATCGGCTTTATGGAGTTGAAATCCTACCGTCACCTGTCGGCGGCCTGACACAGCTTAGACCTTCGGTCCCTCAAGAGTTCTTGAATCGCTTGAACCTTCTTACCGGCACCGAGACGTCATTGACGTTGGGCCTGAACATCGCAGCTTTGAACATCGCAGCTTTCTTTGGCAGAGCTTCAGAACTGAGACCTTGAGACGGCACCACTCATTCAATTGTGAGATCTTAACCAGCTTTCAGGATCTAATCTACAACGGCCTGGCATCCCCAAACGATGGCCTTGCGTGCACATGGGCGAGATCAGACGGATGTCATCAGCGATGCTCGGCACTGCTCTTGGCAAGACTTTGATGACTTCAAGGCGGTACGACATGCAATGTTGACGGCCAATGTGGCGTCGCCTGTCATACGAGGGCTGTGCGTGAAGAGCTTCCTCCTGGTTGGAAGCGTGTGGAATCCAGGACAAAGCCCGGATTCTTGGCAAGTGAAAAGCTAGCCATTAGCGAGACCTTGCTTCGTTTTGCTACTCGCGAAGGAGGTTGTGGTAGAACCCGAGAAACTGCTGCCTGAGGGACATACTACTATGCGCACCCGGCAACCAACCGTACACAGGCGAGTATCTGCTCATGTTTTTATGCACCAGTGCGCGCAGCAGCAGGTGACCCCACCACAAGGAGCGAAGCAAGTTCCAGCAGCTGCTTCCAACGGTGGTCAGAAGCAAGTGCCGACAAAGGCTACTAGTGGCTCGTGTAACTGTTATTGCGCTGCTTTGGTTGAGTTTGGCATGACACAGCATAGCAACCTGCAGGAGATGGCTCAGGAAGAAAGTGCGCCGAAAGCTTCCGATGAGAAGGAAGAGCGAAAGCGGAAACATCAGCAAGTGGAAGAAGAAGCCGAAGCGGAGCAGGTGTCAAGCGAAAGTCCATTGAGTTTAATGTATCGACGCAACACTGGCTTCCAGGAGATGGTCGAAGAGGAGCTGAAGCGAATAAAGGCAGCCAAGAAGGTCGGCCAGACGCGTCTGGATCTGTGGAAATTTCCCAAACATACTCTGCGGCATGCCAGGCGAAGGAGTTAGAACAGAAGCGAAAGAAAGAGGAGGAGCGCAGATTGGAGCAGTTGCGCAAAGAGGAAGAAGCCAGGCTGGAAAAGGAGCGCTTGCAAAGAGAAGAAGAAGAGCGCAAGCGACAGCTGCCTGGCCTGTTCGTCGGAGTTTGGTCGGGTGCATGTTTAGAGATTTTTAGAGAGTGGAGAGGGGCCGAACTTGTCCGAGGCAGGAGCTTGACGCTTTGGCAGAGGAACGCCGAAGGCGAGAAGCGGAAGCCAGGAAGAAGGTCGGCCAATGCAGAGTTTCCTGCCCTCCCCTTCTCCCATCTTCCTCTCATGGCCGCTCTGCGTTACTAGTATCTATGCATCTGCACTGATTGCAGCTAAAAAAGTCTCGTGATGTTCTGCTCCAGGAGTTGGAGGCGCAGCGAAGAAAGGCTACTTGCATGAACAACCGCAGTCAATTAGGAACGAAAGTTAAAAGTTTGTCCTTTCAGGCTTGAAAGCATGCCGCGGATTAGCGCTGCGTGCTTTTGCTGGAACAGGCAATGGTCTTCGAGCAGCACTCAATCCTACAGAGGAAGCTGGCTGAGGATGCTAGAAAGCGGCAGGCTGAAGAAGAGGAGAGGCGCAAAAAAGAGGCTGAAGAGAAGCAACAGAACCAGAAGGATGATGAGAAGACTGACCAGAAGGATGACCAGAAGAAGGCGCTGCCTACATCGTGTGGATGGGCCATGCGCTCACTTGAGTGCCAGGTAGAGGAGCCTCCCAAAGAGGAGGACGAGGAGACCCGCAAAGAGAAGATAGCAAAAAGAGAAGCTAAGGCATCAAGTAGTTTGAGCATGTGCCGCTGAGGGCTTGGTTCGGTTCGTGCAGGTTTGGAGTCAGCCGATTCCAGACCCTGCAGATCCCGTGCTTGAGCCGTGCTTTGATGTGTACAAGCATGGAAAGCTTGTGCGTACTCACCACTTGACGGGTGAGAAGACCAGCTGGATCATAGGCCAGGGTGGGCGGAAAGATAGCATCCGCAGCAGAGTCTCCTCTCCAAGTCGACAGGTCGAGGCCCAGCAGGAGTGGACATTGCTATTGGCAACAGCCGCATCTCACGGAAGCATGCACCTGGGTTGAATTCAATACGCATTTTATCACACGGACGTGCGATGCGTATTTAAGGCTGAGATTTCTTGTCAGACTCCGTTGATGTTCTTGACTGACCTGGGCTCCACGTATGGTTCGGTGACTTTACAGCAGTTGGGGAAGTCGCTTCTGTTTCGCTAGTGGGCTGCGACGGTTTGCGCGAGAGCCCAAGTGTTTGCAAGGCGATGAATGCAGAGAACCTGGAGAAGAATCAGCCAGTGGAATTGGTTGATGGTGCTAGGTGCATGGCAGCCTCTGACATCGGAAGCTGGGAAAAGCTCCGTGTTTAGATCAGGTTCCGCTTCGGGGGCTTGCCGGAGCTGTACGTCTACCGCGAACCCCCACCAGCTGAAGAAGAGGTCGAGGAGCCCTCCTCGCCTCCGATCCATGCTGAGGCCTGGTGGCCTGGTGCAGGACACTTCAGGACGCCAGGAAATGCCAGGAACCGGTATACACCGCTGCAACAACCCTGCAGGTGTCCGGCATGGCGACCGCTGAGGATGGTCCAGATCTTCCGCCGCAGGTGCTGGGTGCCTGCACATGGCACTGGCAATGCCAGGGGCACGAAGGGCTGTGCAAGACCCAGTAAACTTCCCAGACTGAGGTGCCACAGGCGGAGAGCGTGCCGGCACCAGTGATCGACCCCGAGGCGGCAGCAGCAGCATCGGCTGCCGCCCGGGCAGCAGCGGAAGCAGAGGATGAAGCACGGGTGCGGCGCATCCAACAGAAGCGACAGGAGCGCGCACAACGTAAAGGTGATGCGTAGGCTGAGCCAGAACTTGAACCTACTTCTTTGTTTGCTTCTGGCCGAATCAAGCAAGGAGCGCAAATCAGCACAAGAAGCTGAGAAAGCGGTTGCTGCAGCCAAGAAGGAGGAAGACAAGAAAAAGAAGCAGGACATGAGCTTCAGACTTTTCAAATGACTTTGCGCATTGGAGCATGCTGCATTCTGAAGTTGCAGGAACGTATCCAGAAGAAACGTGCTGTCAAGGAAGCCAAAGCTGCTAAAAAGTCAGCGCGAGCTGCCGCCGCCAAATCAGCTGCAGCTGCAGGCTGGGCCGGGTGAAATGATACCTGCGGGTTTCACATAGGGCGCACAGGGCACTGGCTCTTTGGCAGGTTCCAGCATTCTGAACCTGGGAGACGCGACTCCACCGGACGCGACCCTGCCAGATGCAGCCATGGCCTCGCCGCCGGATCATTCGCCAGTGGCCAGCCCGAAGACAGATGAGGCATTCCACGATTCCACGCCTCCTACGCTGGCAAGCCCTTACAGCTTTTTGACAGGCTGACAAGTCTGATGACGAGCCGGCTCAGGACGGAACGCGATGCAGATTCAGTGTCGATCAGTGTCGGCTTCTTTATCGCGGGTTCTTCGCTGCCAGGAGGGAAGCGAAAAACCAGTCGATTGCTCCTTCTTCTGATGGCGACGGCTTGGCCATATGTAGCCGCTGGCCTTCTTGCATGCTTGAAATCTCTGCGGCTGGAAGAATCAGCGTCCTGTTTTCTCATCCTGTGCGTTGGCCTGGCATAGCTCAGTCGCGGCATCGTATCAGGCGAGGTTGCGTGATCCGCTGCCACTACCAGATCCTCCCGAGTTCTGGATGTGCAAACAGGGGCGGGCATGAGCCGAGCTGTCAAGATCTCCGGGGAGCAGCGGGAAAGGAAGACCAACTGACTGGAATTTGAATAAATACCAATCGATCCTCGTACTGAACTTAGGGCCTTAAAGGCCCATGCTAAATTTAGTTTCTGTTTTACACAAGGATTGGTTGAGGACAGATGGTGAAACGCTACAGAAAGCTTCGCCCATGAGGTCGCATTTGTGGCACTTGTAAACCATCGACCTCTACAGTAGGTGTTTGTTTGATTTCAAATGAAACAATGAAAACAGATAGTACCAAGAATGCATGACGGACATGTACAAACTCTGACACTACGGACAGGTACAAATCTTAATGTCACTACTACATAGCGGCTCAAGACCCATTCGACTAGATACAATCTTCAAGAGGAGATGATGGGTATCAAAGAATCTGATGGATGATTCTGCCCCCTAAAAAGTACGGTTCCAATACAAAACTTACGCATTCGTCACATTGCGAACTAATCAAACGTGCTGAGAGCATAACACCGATATACTGTCCACAGAAATATGCAGATTCAGGCCATGGGCTTGAAAGGGTTTGGGCGGAACCCGCCTCTAGGGTTGATGTGTCTCGACCAAATATTCGTTTTTTTATAGGGAGACTCGGCAGACTCTAACATTCCCAGACTTCATGACCGGCCCAACAATGCGCAAACCTTGAATCAGGGATGACTCTACTCCTAAGAATCCAAATAGGGCTCCCTTCAGAAGAGTATTTTTGTGCCCAAGGCTGGGGATGATTTGTAAAATGTTCAAAATTCGCAAGACGATAAGAAGTCAATTCAATTTCTATTTCAGATTCGTAGAATTGGTAAATCCTCATACAAGTAAAGATCTTAGGACATGGTGAAAAGATGATGGGGCGGCAAGAATTAATAAGATGTATGATCCCGGTTCGGCCGGGGCCCCCGACTCCCACCCAATGGTCGGAACCCCTTCCCCCCCCCCCCTGTGGTGCGGGATTTGGGTCTGCTTGGAGTCCCGTCCCCCGCGTGGTGTGGCGTGGTGCGGGATTTGGGTCTGTTGTACCTCCGACCTCATCATCGTCATATATATTGATTGCAGGTGCGCCAACCTAGCAGATGGGTTTGACACAGCATCAGCCAACACCGTTTCAGGGGCTCTGCAGAGAAGAGAATGAAACGCGCATATTGAGAAGGTGCGTTCGTGAGGCGACGACGCATCACACCTACATGTTTAGGGAACCCAAAGGAGGTGACGAAACCCAAAACCAATGGGATAGGGGATGAAATAAAGTCACACTCACAGTCATATGACAGCAGAGCGGCGTGTGTCAAACCGTTTGTTTCAAGTGACGGCAAAGCAAAACGTGAAGAAGGTCAATCAGAAGACCGAAGAATATTGAAGACAATCGAATTTTGGAATGAAAGAACATTACGGCATTTGTGGGGCTCCAGGTGTGTCTGGGGCACAGGCTTTGCAAATCTCAATGCCAAGCTTACAAGCCGCGATTTGCAACTTGACATGCCTGGGGCGCGTGTGAGCTGCAGACATCGTGATCCGGCCTGTCTGAGTCAAGCAACTTGGTTGTTGACTCCACCACAGCGACGGGATTCTGAACTCGGTCTGCAACTGTTGCCTGATCTGCTCAAAACGATTTGATTATGAAGGGGTTCCTGACATCCATCTCGAGGCCTCCAGCTCACAGATGTAGAAGTGGAAACAGTGGACAAAAAGATTTTCTGCTGATGAGCGTTTTTCCTTGACCGTTTGGCGTGCCGGAGCTGTCAGGACTAAGACCCGGTTAAATTACCGACCTAACCAGCATAACAGTCACACTGAGTGTGATTGACACGATGCTTCGGCTGCCAGTGCCCATCGTTGCTTCGCTGCCTGTCCTCATCATCGTCATCATTATCGTCATCCTCATCGTCATCTTCATCATCATCATCTTCATCAGCTGTTCTTGGGTCAATTGCCGTAGGAAGCGGGCCTGACAGGAACGCGATCCTGGTGACAGTTACATTTTCAATACCCTCATGGCAGAGTCTTGGGTGGAAAGTGTCAACCGTCATGAGGATCGGGCGTGTTTGGGACGAGATCCTCATGGCAATTGATGGTTTTGGAGCCGCCATGGAGGAGAAGTGTATGCAGTATGGGAGTCGGCTTGTTTGGATTTGTGCGTGCCAGGGGCGGGCGGGCGGGCGGTCGGTCGGCGAATCTAGAAATGGGATTAGCTATAAAAGCAAATCGCTGTGGATGCCATTGACCTGGGTTCTGTTAGTTGGAGCTGTAGGGTCTTGTGTAGTTGCAGGCATCGGCAGCTCTTAACTTGTCACACCGATTGCACGCACATGGATCCTCGCTTGGCTTGTCCGA
>CAJNDV010033075.1:0-10750 GCA_905221635.1 Symbiodinium sp. CCMP2456
TTGTTCAGGGAGATGAACTGGAAGAGGCTGTTCAGCTGCACGCCCCCGCCCGCCAGCACCTTCAGCTCGGCCACGCCGTGGTTGTTGGCGTCCAGCAGCAAAGGAGCCTCGCCCGTCGCCGCAGCATTCCGCACCACCACCCCGACGGTGCCGTCGGTGGGCCCCACCGCGATCTGCTCCAGCAGTGGGCTGAGCACCTGCACGCCGCTGGTGCCGCCCGACAAACTTAGGAAGGGCAGCGACGCCTCAGAACTTTGGCCCCACCCTCCCGCCCGGGAACAGCCTGTGGCTTTACGAAGCACCACACGTTGTGCTGCTGCCTTGTGCTAAAGCACCCTGTAACTGTGGCTGCCAGCCTGGGCTCTCTCTTCGCGAAACTCGCGAGACACACTGCTTTGCAACCGGCGGCGCAGCCAAAAGACCGAGGTGAGGGAGCTTTCAAACATGTTCATCGATTCGGATCGCTGTCAACGGGAAGACAACAAACTCATCTATGGCCCCACGTCAACTGCAATAATTCGAAGTCGCGTCGTGAAGGCCCGGAGGCTCTTGACCCCGCAGCCTCGCAGCCATCAGCACCTCGTAATCCTCGTAGTGCAGATGTGACTGGCTCGAGGTCAGCCGAGTACAGCCACTGCCGGGATGCCCAGACTGAACCTCCTGGCCTTCAGAGCCAGTTGTTGGCTTGGATAAGTGTTGTCGAGAATTTGGGTAGTTGTCTAAATTAGGGTTCCATTTAGGGTCCTTTTTATAAGGGTGCCGTACTATATTGGGGACCTAAACTGGACCCTATTTAGAAAACTACAAATTTAGGCCTGCGTAGACGACGGGGAGTCGCTGCCCTCTTTGCCTCTTTGCTGGGTTTCCGGACACCTGTCGCTCCCAAGCACGATCCGCCTGGCCCCAACTTGCCGCAAGGCTTATAAAACCCCCTCAAACCCACCCATCCTGCTCTCCAGCCGCCGCTGGGACGCTCCCAGCTGTGGCTCAAGCGGAATTTTTTCGACGTTTTTCGAGCCATGAGCACAGGGACCAGGATTTACATGCGCGCCGGCGACGGCACTAAAGGCCGCATGGCCAGTTCAGGCTGTTCGAATGTTTAGGGTTTCGGTCAGGGCTTAACTTGGGCTTTCAGGTTTTGAACGAAGGATTCATGAATTTGTAACGGTTCGCATTTGTTGGTCATGTGCTCAAGATCCACTCAAAAAAACAAGAGTGATTTGGGTCTGTCTGTGTGCATGTGTGTGTGTGTGTGTGAAAAATTGCTTGGGAGACCAGCAAGCCCGTAGCCTGAATTGCAAGATGCTGTTTTTCCTCCGAGACCAGCCCAATGCGATCTGCAATCAGGACCCTTGAGAGATGTGGTGGAAAGACAGAGACTGGAAGGTTACATCCGATCGTACGGCGACTTCGACGATCTGTGGATGCCATGGAAGGTGTCACGTCCCACGTGTTCTTCAGTTTTCCATGGTTCCAACTAGGTCCGTTCGAGGGAGAAGCTGATTTTGTATGCGGTGTCTTTACCTCGACCCAGTGAAGATAAACATGGAAGCTTTGTATCCAAAGTGCTCAGAGTAATCCGAAGGCCGCCGATCTCCGACCCTTTGCCTTTGTGACCTTCAAGGAGTCTTCAGCCGCGCAGCGGTTTGTGGAGTGGTCTCCGCACAGGGTCCCAGAATCTGAGGTGGAGATCATTGCCAAGTTGGGGCATGGAGCCTCACAGAGCAGCGAGGTTTAGGGCTATGCCATGACGCCAGAGAGCTAAGCAACGAACCACTAAGCATGAAAACCTTGAACCCCCAAAGGCCCCAAGGTCTAAGCCGACGACTTCCTCGACCGTAAACCTTAACAGTAACCTTAAAACCTTAAGACCTAAACCAACAACCACATTGCTCGGCCGAGGAGCGAAGAAGGCGAAGGCGAATGGGAATTCATCCGCTTCCAATGGTCTGGAGGGAATGCTTCAGCCGTTGGAGGTCGATGAGGATGTGTCGTTGGAGACACTCGGGTCGCAGCGTGTATGTAGGACATGCTCAGATCACAGGCCAATGGAGTGACGACCGTGTCTCAAGAACAGCGAGTTTCCACGTGTTTTTCAACACACACCTGAACCTGGAAACTCTGAACCTCAAACCCTCAGTCCTGAGCCCCAAGCTCCAAGCCTTGTCCATGAGGAACTATCATGCGGCGTCGGAGCAGAAGAGAGACATCTTCACAAGTGTCCTTCCTGGTAACACAAGCTTTACATTTCGTTTTCCGAGATTCAGCCATTCCAAACAAGACAACGAGGCGAGGTTCGGAAAGCTTCTGGCAGGGGTTCTGTGAGAAGGGATCCTTAGAGACGAGGTGTGGGAAGCCTCTGGGCAACCACTCACAACCCTAAAGCCGTAAACGCTCATGTACTAAGCTCCTGACCCATCAAGCCTCAAATCTTAACCCCATCATTTAGGCAACTGCTCGGGGAGGAGCCCTTGAAGGAAGCATTAAAAGGAACCAATCCTAAACCCTAAACCCGTGAAGGAGACCCTGAAAGGGGAGCCCTTAAAGGAAGCCTTCAGCCCTAAAAGAAGCCCTTAAAGGAAGCCTTAAACCCTAATCCTTTAAAGGGAGTCGGTTTAGGGTTTAACCCTAAACCCTAAACCCGAAACCCAAAACCCTAAACCCAAAACCTCAAGAGCCGAGGCATCCTCAAGTCCCAAGATCCGTCTCACCAAGAGAAGCTGGCAAGATCCTCGCAGCTCATCAGGGGAAGAGAGGCCTGGCCCATAGTACTCCTAGTAACACTCGTAAGAATGGTAGTCATAGGTAATGGTGGTAATGCTGGTGATGATAGTAAGTTTATGATGATAGTAATAATAAGAGCACGCATCATAATAGTAGTTTAATGGGCATATCGGCCCGGATCAAGGCTCTGCAATATTCAGGAAGGGGTTTATAGGAGTTTAGGGCCTCAGGTCTTTGGGCTCACAGGGTTTGGGACCTTGTCGTTTAAGAGGTTCCCCTGCACTCCTTTTTTGGGAGCTTTCAGGGTTTTTGGGTTCTCATAGCCTTTTTCTCAAGAGTTTCGGGCGTGGAGGTCCGAAAGAGCAAGCCGCGTCTCCACCTCTTCTGTGGTCCGCCTGCAACTGGAAAGACTCTGGCCATGCGGGTTCTTGCGGCCGAAGGAGGACAGCTTGTCTTAAGATCTGTGAGCTGTTGCGGTTCCTTCAGGGGCAGAACAAGTTAAGGTTCTGTAAGGGATTCTTAGCAGGGCTATATAGTTTGAGGTTTCGGTTGTTGAAGTATAGCGGCTTGAAAAGCATTCCATGGTGGGCATAGAATTTGCACTGAAATTGCATCCTTGACAGCACAATTTCCATCACCATGAAGTTCAGCCGACGTATTTTTGGCACTTGCGACATCTCCCCTCTTCGCACAACGTCGTGGACGCAGCCCTGCTTGGCCATCAGTGCCGAAACGAAGATTTTGCCGGAGACGCTCGTGCTAAAGCCTCGACGAAGCTACGTGAGCCTCCATAGTGTCGAGATGTGTCGGACAGAGTATCGCAAGATGTGGTGCCCAGCAAGTTCATTTCCTCTCCCCTTGTTTCAGTGGCTCGGAATCCTCGAAACACCCAACCCTTAAACTACACCCCTAGACCACTCACCTACAAAGCCCTCAACTCCAAACCCCTACGACCCTCAACAAATTCTGCTTTGACAGGCCTCAAAGCATTCGTTCTGAAGCTGGGGGAGGTGGGATACGACACGCCGACGGCCTTTCAGGATTCATTGAAGGAGGTTGACAAGCCCTTCTGTTTGATTTCTGCACGTTGTTGTCTAAAAAATAAGTTAGATGCGTTTTAGCGTTTGAAGCACAAACAAATTTGCAAATCCTACATTGTGAAACTCCACTTGCAACAACGGGGACCCAGCATGTAGAGTTGTAACAAATGCAAGGACTATCCCGATTACTAGACTCTAAAACCCTAGACCCTAAACCCTAAACCCTAAACCCAAAACCCTAAACTCTAAACCTTAAACCCCGAAGTTTTCAAGTGGCCATCCGCAGAGGATGGCATCCGGGCCCGATGGGGTCGGGGTCGCGGTCTTTATCGACGAAGCAGAGCAAATCTTTAGCCGCCGACGCGACATGCAGAAAGCTTCAAGCGTGAAAGTGGAGGCGCCGAATGCGTGCTTAGGGTTTCGGATGGATCAGGGTCCCTAAACCCTAAACCCTAAACCCTAAACCCTCAGAAATGAGGGGTCAGATCCGAAAGTCTCAGCCCCTTAGACCCTCCACCTTAACTCGTAAACCTTAGCCTTAAACTTCTGCTGCCCAGAGCTGGGAAGCCGAAGGAGATTGTGAAAGAACCCAATGCCCTGAGCCCCAAAATTCAATACCGCGCAAAAAAGCCTGAACGGAACCTATTACAGGAACCCTTCTTAGAACCCTTAATGGAATCTTTAAAGAAGAAACCCTTATCCTAAACCCTAAACCCTAAACCCTAAACCCTAAACCCTAAACCCTAAACCCTAAACCCTAAACCCTAAACCCTAAACCTAACAAAGAGCCCCTTGAAGACTGAAGGGGAAGAAGGAGATCGTCAGGGCTTTCCTGGAGTGGACTGACGGCTTGCAGAGCAGACAGCGCGATGCCAAGCCGATCGTCATCGTCAATGCCCCAGAACCCATGCAGGGTATGTCTCATGAAGGGTATTATTTATAGGGCTCTATGCGGGGACAAGAATAGGGTTCTGTAAGGGTTGAGCAGGGGTACTATAAGTGCCAGGTTGTTGTGTGGTTCTATGAGGTTCTATGAGCTTCCAGCAGTAGCCTAGAGAAAAGACCGAGGTGATGGCCACCAACTTGCGAGACAGCATTGACGAGGCCGTGCAGAGCCGCGTGGGCAAAATCATCAACTTTTCAAGGCCGACCTTTGCGCAGTGCAAGCAGCATTTCGCAGCTAACGCGCAGCCTGGCCCTGGATTTGACGTAGTGTAGGAACCTGATTAAGAAACCCTGGGCCTTTATTAGGGTTCTTAGTATGAACCCTAATATATTGGGGTTATAGGGCCAGGGTTTCTTAATCAGGTTCATACAGTGGTTCTTGTTAGCTTCGATAAACGTACTTGTCAGCTACGCGCGAACCCGCTAGTAGGAGTACCCTTTCAAATCAAGGGATACTATTTTCAAGAAATCCCTAGCTGCTTTGCAGACGCTCGCTGAGGCCCAAAGTGAAGCGCTGGCACTGGCTGCTGGCCGTCTCCAGCCGACTTCTGTTCATGGACTTTCGGGAGTTAGAAGCGGTGCATGATCTCGTGTGCGAAGCTGCGTTCTTGTTGAGAAGTTTTTGGTCTAGCGTACCATAACAGGGAGATGCCCATTCATATTCGATACATATGATACAGATATGCATATATGGATATATTCACGTGCATATATTTCGCACACACACTTTCGATACATGCGCACTTGTATGTAACCCCCCAGATCATAAATCCCAAATTCTTGAACCCCTACCATGGTACCTTAAGTCCGGTTCCCATTTGCAACGAGAGCCAAGGAGCGGGATGCCGAGAAGCCAGTGCAGGGAGAAGTGACGGCCTTGTCGGATTCTGGGCTTGTCCAAGTCCCCGATAGTGCCTGTATGCTTCTTCAGGGTTTCCATGGGGAAATGGGGATTATATAAGAGCTCTATAGTGTTCTGTTCCAGCTTTCTAGTCCCAAAGTCATGGCAATCTAGGATTACCTTCCTGCGATCCGGTCCGTGTGGTTGCGGCGGAGCAGGGCAGGGTGGGAGTTGATGGATGTCCTGAGCCTGATCACTTGGAAGCTCCCATATTTCTCCTATCACTTGCGTGTGGTGAGACCTTGCTTGATTTGAGAAGACTTTCACTGACGCTGCACTTTTTGTACCGTCTGGAATCTGAGATCAAATCCATGAGCCATGTCAGGAGCCGGGAAGCAGACAGAGTCCGTCAGGGGTTGATGCAGCGAATCCCTTTGCGAGCCAGGCTTTAAGCCTTTGCGGCGTCTGCGTTCATCGATTATATCCCACGGCCCTAAAGGCCAACGGGGATCTGTGAAGGTTTAGTTGCAGGCTGTGGGGATGCTCGGTGCTATGTCTTGGGCCTTTCACCTTTGCATCTGGACAGCAGGGCCCTTATAAAAAAAGGAGTCTACTGGTAGCCGCGAGCAGTGTTCTCAGTGCGTTGGCTTCCCTTGGCATCGAGGGCATGATCGGGTTTCGGCAGGTGAGCGAAGAACATCCACTAAACCAGGACTAAGGGCCAACACCGACGTCATGCCACAGCTTCTGCACAATCCATGGCACCAGGTTGGCAGAGACATTGATGGGAACTGGCGTTTTGACTTGCGCTGACTTGCTAAACAGCATGTGTCACAGTGTTCAGCGGGTTTTGGCCTTCAGATGCAGTGTGGTCCAAGTCATTGAAAGGAGCAGCCTTTGGGTAGCATGAGCATCATGCTGACATGTGCAGAGATGTTTCGGTAGCAGCTGGGCTCAACCCCTTCTGCATCTGCATCCCCCCCCCGCTTGCAGCATGTCGACCACATCCTTTGACGTTGCTGAGGTGAGTCCAACGATGGAGCGAGCGAGGTGGGCATCTCCAAGGTGCACAAGGGATGTTGGACACCGGGTTATGGGGAAGTTTCTGCAGCAACAAAGTCTTACGGAAAGGCTCCAGGTTCTCTGTGAAACGGCCGAGCAATGCCGTGATGTTCTAGGTGTACGAAATGCTCGTCTGCTCGAACACTTACTTGCAGAAAACCTTCCTGGAGTTTCGTGAGCTTGTGCCGAAGTGTGAGGAAGACTTCAGTGATCACCAAATAGGGTATGATCAGTCCACAAGCCAGCAGGAGAGCAAGCCACGCAGTCGTCATCTCTGGGCAGAGCGTTTTGCCAACCTCTATTCTGTTTGGTGGTTGCTGAATGACAAAGTATCCAAAGATCTGCCCTATGTTCTCCTGACATGTTCTGCCCTGTTGGGATCTGCCAGCTTTAATAAGCTTCCTGGACCGTTTCTGGTATGTGCACTTGTGCCAGTGTGTGGTGTCGCCAGTGCCGCCATCTGGTCTCGCAAGATGTTGATGTTTGGGAAGCGTACAGACCTTGAGTGTGTGCAGCAGGAAGTGGCAGTCGGTGTCGCCGGGGAATAGAGCTCTCTCGATCATGCAGCGTCCGCTGCACCTACAGCCCCCAGATGTGTCTGGCATACCTTGGGTGTCCAGAGCTGAGGGTTCAAAGTCAATTCAGGCTTGTAGGATAACGGTCATTACTTCCGTACCATGTTCAAGTCAAGCGAGAAGGTCAAGGAGGTATGGCGTCCAGACTCGGCCAGGTGAAATTCTTCGCGGCAAACCTGGGCTAGTTTGGGATCACTCGACGGTGAAACAGCAGGCCGGATGCTGACGGGTGCATGTGAGTGCATCTCTTGCATGCTGAACTTCTTCAGCTTCGTCGAAGGGCATCGCTTTACCATGGACTGTTGTGTTTTGCTTTGTTTCATGCGGTCCCGCTCGGGTGTATTATGTTTTTGCCAGCTTTTTTCCCATGTCATGTCATGCTTGCACACAGGACTGTGACGCGATGTAGAAGTGTGTAGCCACCATATTAATATAGCCCATATGCAAGCCTGCATCCAAAGAAGCGGACATAAGCAGAGCTGCTGCATAACCAAGCTCGAGACAATGCCTCGGAGGAGCTGTTACGCTCTTGGTTCAGGAACTATTCCACTTTCGCAGGCCTGGCAGAGACCTTCTCGTAGATTCGGCTAGGCACCTAAAATCTCAGGATTTGATTGACTTCTGGCATTGCTTTTGCTCGCACTTGCTGTCCGATCTGACTGAGTGCAGCTGTTGGCTTTTCTCAGGGGTTAGTTGTAGCATTGGTAGCCTTCCTCGCAGAAGTATGCCGGAGTGCTTCCTCTTCGTGGGCAACCCCGGCGTAGGAAAGAGCACGATCTTGAACGGCCTCATCTCGGAACCGAGGTTCAAGTCCGGCTTCAGCCCTGGCCAGGGGATGACTTCGGTACTTCAATGCGAAGAAAAAGGCGGCAAGTTTTACATGGACACTCCGGGCTTAGCCGACGTGGAGAAGCGAAGGATTGCGGCGAAAGAGATCGAGAAGGCGCTGAAACAGGACGGCGACTACCGGATCTTCTTTGTGTTGACGCTGGAATCCGGGCGAGTGCGCCCACAGGACAAGGCCACCATGGAACTGGTGCTGCAGGCCGCGCCCTGCATAGGCCACAAGTACGGCATCCTCTTCAACAAAGTCAGCAAGCGGGCGCAGGAGGAGATAACGCAAAACCCCGCTCGTGCTGACCCTAGTCCGAGGGACGTCCTGCTGACGCACCTGTTCAGCGGCAACCTGCCCGTCACGACAGCGATTCACTACAACCCCAACGACGATGACCTGGAGGATGCTATGAATGTGGTGAAGCCATTGAGGCCCGAGCTGGTCCGGTTCATCCAAGGCCTGCCTGTGATTTGCATAAACTCCAGGAAGGTGAAGGCGATCGAAGCTGATCAACAGCGGCAGTTGGAATTGATGAAAGCAAAGAGGCGGAAGCTGCAAGAGATTCAAGAGAATCAGCAGAGGCTTCAAGTTGAACTCGCGCAAGCTCGGCAACAGCTGCACCGGTCAGGTGGTGGGGGGGGGAGACTGCTTCCCGGGTTCAGCAGTTCTTCAGACCTCGCAGGGGGCCCAAAGCACTGTCCGAGGTTCGCGTGGGGGACCGGGTGCTGTCTGTAGATCAGAGAGGCCGCATTTGCTTCGATGATGTCTACTTCTTTGGTCACGCAAGCCCGACAGAGACTGCAACATATCACTGCATTTGCACTGCCTCCGGCCGGATGCTGCGCGTCTCCAGCATGCACTTCGTGGCCTGTCCCCGCAGCACGACCTCCAGCTGGAAGGCGACCACCTTTGAGTATGCAAAGGACGTGTGTCCAGGGCATTGCGTTTGGGTGGAGGTCCGCGGCGAGCTTGTGGCGGAAGTCGTTACGACGGTATCCTGCAGCTTGGCTTTGGGGCTGTTCAATCCCTACACGCTCACAGGAACCTTAATTGTGGACGGAGTGGTGGCAAGTGCTCACAGCGACTGGCTGCTGGACGACTTTTGTCCACGGCGTTGTGTTGGCTGGCTACCGGCCACCTATCAAGCATTGTTTCTGCCAGGTAGGCTCTTGTACCGTGGGCTTGGAAGCATGGCTGCAGATGTCTTGGATGTGAACAACCCTCAAAACAACCATGAAAAGAAAGTTGGCACGTCTCCTCGAGCCTTCGCCTTCCTTCTTGCGCTTTCCGTGGTGCCGGTGGCCACCACGGGGGCCTTGCTACACCAGGTGCTATGAGATGGTAGCAGAGGCATGCAACTGATCGCCTGCATGCATGATGTGTGTGTGTTTGTGCATATAAAGCTGACAGAGTGAGTCGCACTCGAAAAACGGCTTTGCTCTTTTTTGCTTTAGGACGCTTCGCACGTCTTTCCGGAGTTGAGAAGTGCTGATAGGCTGCTGTGTCTTCTCCCTTGCTCAGGGACTTGGCTGCAGCGAGACCGAGACTACAGCGAGATCCGCCGAGAGTGGCACTCAGCTCGCCTGCATATCGGGGAGTGGCAGATGGGGAGTGGCAGATGCTCGCACTTGCTGTCCTATCTGGCTGAGTGCAGCTGTTGGCTTTTCTCAGGGGTTAGTTGTAGCATTTGCAGCCTTCCTCGCAGAAGTATGCCGGAGTACTTCCTCTTCGTGGGCAACCCTGGCGTAGGAAAGAGCACGATCTTGAACGGCCTCATCTCGGAACTGAGGTTCAAGTCCGGCTTCAGCCCTGGCCAGGGGATGACTTCGGTACTTCAATGCGAAGAAAAAGGCGGCAAGTTTTACATGGACACTCCGGGCTTAGCCGACGTGGAGAAGCGAAGGATTGCGGCGAAAGAGATCGAGAAGGCGCTGAAACAGGACGGCGACTACCGGATCTTCTTTGTGTTGACGCTGGAATCAGGGCGAGTGCGCCCGCAGGACAAGGCCACCATGGAACTGGTGCTGCAGGCCGCGCCCTGCATAGGCCACAAGTACGGCATCCTCTTCAACAAAGTCAGCAAGCGGGCAGTGGCCGAATTTTTGGAGAACCCCTCTCGTGCTGACCCTAGTCCGAGAGACGTCCTGCTGACGCACCTGTTCAGCGGCAACCTGCCCGTCACGACAGCGATTCACTACAACCTCAAGGACGATGACCTGGAGGATGCTATGAATGTGGTGAAGCCATTGAAGCCAGAGCTGGTCCGGTTCATCCAAGGCCTGCCTGCGATCCACATACATTCTAGCCAAGTACGGGAGATCAAAGCTGATCAGTATGAGCAGATGATGGAGGCCATGGAGAAGAAAATGGCCAAGATGCAAGAGGACAACGCGGCCTTGTTAGCTGAGCTGGCACGTGTGCGAGAGCAGTTAGCCAATGCAGGAGGCGGAGGCTGCTGCTTGCTATGACTTGGTAGCGGGGGCGTGCAAGAGACCGCTTCCATGCAGCAGGATGTTGACGTGAGTATATAAGTCTGACCGAGTGAGTCGCACTCGTCGAAAAGCTTTGCTAGCTGGGCATGATGCTTTGTATGCTCACCCCGAGTGGCGCACTGCTGGCTCGTCTCCTTCCTTGTTCACCGCCACTGATGATCGAAGGCAGCCGTCGTGGCCACAGCGAGACCGAACGTTGCCGGCCAGTGTGTCGCTCAGCGGGCTGCGAATCGGGG
>CAJNDV010033076.1:16108-26643 GCA_905221635.1 Symbiodinium sp. CCMP2456
CAGCATACGAGATTGCTTCTTCGGGAGACAGTACAAGACTTCCTCCACGTTCATCCTCTGGAGGTTCGATCTCAGGTTATTCTTCAGGACTTCGCATCTTTGCATCCTTGTACTTCTTCTTGTTGATTTCGGAAATCTTGCCGCTGAAGGCACCATAATCCACGAATGCAAAAGCTGGATAGTACTTCTGGTACTCATCCTTCTCGTCCTTGTAGTGTTCGCAGACGATGTTCCGCAACGGGTAGTATCTCCGGAGTCTTTCCTTTGGCACCAATACTGTGAGTGCTGGCTCCCACAATTCGGACACCATGAGTGGGCATTCACTCTTCCAGTGGCCTTCTGACCAGCATATGGAGCACATATTCTTGTTTGGGGGCAAATTTCCCCGAACCGTGTACGGAACTCCAATCCTATTGGTCTTCTCCATCTTTCCCCTTCCGATAGGGTAGCAGTGCCATTCATCCACCGCCTTACTTTTTCCTTTAACTTCCTGACTTTTCCAGACCAGTCTGATACTGTAGTCCGGTTCGAGGGAGTCGTTGATCTCCTTGAAGTCTCGGGTTGATCGTAGTTGCCATGCAAATCTTGTCGTCGGACACAGATCTCCATCTGCATTCGTTGCAAACCCACGGTGCGCCAGGTCCAGCAGGTCCTTTCGCACCTTTTCCTGCCATTCAGGCGAGAATGGGTAGTAGGTACATTCCAAGTACTTCTCATCCGACCCGATCGTTCTTCCAACCTTCCAGCTCTCTTCGTAGGTCTTGTCAAGCCATTCCTTTCCTGGTTCTTTTTCAGCTGGCTGTTCTCGAGCTTGAGCAGGTCCATACTTCTTTCTAGACTTACTAAGCTCTTCATCCTTCTGGGCCTTTTCTTTCTTGAGCTTGTCTTGGAGTACAGCTGGGGTCTGAGGCCTTGCTTTAACTCGAGGTGCTTCAGGTCGCGTACATTTCTCGTTCGCCTGAGTATACAACTTGGCTCGCTCTTCTTCACGGCCAAATTCAATGGCTGCTTCCAAAGCTTTGCCCATACTCTTCTGCAGTAGCTGTGCGCTATCCTGAGCCTTCTGAAGTGCAGAAACGAAGTTCCTTCGACTTCTTCTGCTGCGGTGCATACGCTTGGATATAGCCTTCGACCAGTTCGGTAGCCTTCCGCTCGAACCATGTTTCTCCTTTCTCAGCCTTCTCAGCTTCCACTGGTACTTGCAGCTTGGGGTTCTTCGAACGTTGTTCTCGAGCTCTACGTTCGGCTTCTTCCACAGCTCTGAGTCTGCGAGCTTCATCTTCGAGTTCTTTCTGCTTTCGGGCACTCTCTTCTTCCAGGGCACGTCTCTTCTCTTCCAATTCTTCCAGCTTACGTTTCCCTTCCATTCCTGCTGCTTCAGCATCCTCAGCTCTGACTTCTTCTCGAAGTTTCTCAAGCCCAATCCTTTCTTCTTCCCCCGCATTCTCCAGAGCGGCATCGAGCTTTCTCCGCGCTGGATCTCTTTCCGCTTCAGACTCTTCAGCTTTTTGCGCCGACTTCTCCAGTTTCCTGTTTCTCTTCTCCTCTTTCCTGGCAGCCTTCTTTTCTTCTTTCCGTTCTGTCTTACTCTTGGTTCCTGTAGCAGGTGTAGAGGTATCTCCTGGCCGGATAGCCGGGGTCGCAGCTTTTCCCCTTCTGTCCACTTTGGGAAGTGAGAGTAATTCTGTGTTGCCTTCTCGACGCGGGCACATCATCGGATTGCTGTTCCAGCTCAAGGGTTCCTGCCGCGGGTACGATTCCAGCAGATGCTTTTTCAATTCACGCTCCTGCTTCTGGCCTTTCTTCCATACGTTCGTCCTGCTCCGGTCTGTTTTCCATTGCAGGGGTACTGTGGGATATTCCCATCCAAGGTTTCTTACTTCCTCTTTGAGGGAGTATGGCTGCGGTAGAAAATCAAGGTGATACAAACTTTCTTCTGCAACTACCTGGCGCGGGTACCATACCATCCAGAGCACTGATACAATTCCCAAGAGGTCCTTGTGCATCTTCGGCAGCATCCTTTCCATACTCATTCTTTCGAATACTGATCTTGCTGATGGTGTACAGTACTTCCTTACCGTCCCACGGATTCCCGGATCTTCAGGCTCTGCTCCGCTACCAAGTTAAACAGTACAACTCTAAGCGGTCACGCTTTTGCCTTGAACCACAAAAGGCGCTGCGTCGTAGCCATGCGTTTCATGGGCTCCAACAAAGGTGTGGGACACTATACAAAGCTATACAGGTTCCTATCTATAAATCTTCACAAAAGTGCACCGCCCCCTTTGTTTAGCGGTGGGGAAACTTCAGGGAGCCCTAAGAGGGCAAACAGATCCCTTGTCTGGGGGGAGTTTCCGTTACTTCCCAAACTCCTGAAACAGACTGCGCAACCTGTAAAGCGCCTTGTGCTCCTTGTGGCAGTCAACCCCACAAACCCCCGTAAAACCACCAAACCTCCTAAAACCCCAAACCCCACCCCCTGACATGTAACCCGGGCATGCATCCCGGGGCAAGGTGTGCAGGAACACAGGCACACACAGGTGTGTCTTTTCTACAGGCGCACAGCTGTAGATCAGTACTGAAGTAGAACCTTGAGCAACAGGCATAGATACATGCAAGTGATACGTGAAGCAGACAGGCACCTGGATGTGTAATATTCAGTGTTTCAACCAAGCACAAATTTAAAAACACGTAGATCTGCGTGGCCGTGAAGTCGGCATTGTACATTGCTGTTATTTCCCAAGAATGCATTATGAGCAACTATTCAAACTCTGCCTGTACAAACTATTCCCGAAAACAGCTTCCTGAAAAACAAACGGAACAGCACACAACAATTTGGATCTTGATTCAAACTGATTCAAGAGTTTCCCGCTTCATCAGTTACCTCCCCTTGGAAAGCAGCAGCATATTGAACAAAAGGACTAGAGCTTAGCTTCACTTGTTGCCAGCGATGGCATATGCGGCTCTGTGACTAGAGTATCTTTTCCTGTGAAAAGTGTGTCTATATGCCTTTGACAATAAGGGCATAAGAAGTACCCCTTCCAGTGAAAGGCATCTTCTTAAGATCTGAAATCGCACTACACTGGGATACTTTCTCCAGTGAGAGGCATTCCTCTAAGCGCACAGTCTATGTTCTCGATGTCATGGTCCCACTGCCGATCACGGGTTCTTCCATCCGTCGGCTGGTGCAGGTCTTGCAAAATGAGGAACTGTGAGTACCGACGAACAAAAGGATCTCCCATCACTGGAGATCACTGGAGCAGGACGTTGACTCGTAGACTGGCTCGTGTTCCGACTCAGAGTCAGAATCTAGTCGCTGTATTCCTTCGCCCTTGCCTTTGTCTTTGCCCTTGGAGCCTTTGGAGGACTTGCCTCCCTTCTCTCCAGATTTGCCGCCATGCTTTCCTTTGGGAGGATGTGCTGGTTCAGCAGGTGGTTGAGAACCTTTGGAGCCCATACTAGAAGTACCGGGGGATGCCTCTCCCTGTGGAGAGCTTGCCTCTGGAGCAGGGTCGGAAGACGACCCGGCTGCCTTCCTCAGCTTCTGTCTATCCTTCCTCCGAGACTTCCTCCTGTCCGCTGCATCCTTGACCGAGTCGGGATTCCGATTCATAGCCTTCACTCAACTTCCCAAGTATTGGTTCGCGTGAACGGGGAGTGTGTCTGTCGATGTCTCGGTCGTTGAGCATGTTGGCAGCTGAAGACGAATTTAGAACCCATTCTGAAACGTGGAACTTGAACTCGTGCTGTCCAATGATCCAGTTGTTCCACTGATCATCGCTCATTGAGTGTCCCCATGAAAAGACTGTGGCGATGATCGGGTCCAGCGTCGGGAACGTGTTCCAGTCCGGCTGTGAGCATTCTTTGTAAGGTTTGCCGCTTTCGGTTTTCTCCACCTTGGCCCCAGATGCCTCTCCTTGTAGCATCGGTGTCCATTGGTGCACTGGTTGTGCCATCTTACCCTGCGGTAAGCCCGCTGTGGGTTCACTGGACGGTTCGGACGTATCCATTGGAGCCAAAGGTTCTAGGATCTCCTCGATCACCGGCCCAGGCAAGTTCTCGAGAAACTCCTCGATGTGGACTATCCAGGCTACGACGATCCTCACGGCGAAATGCTGGTTGACGACGAGGACATGCCGCCACCTAGGGCCAGCCCGAACCGGATCTTGATGATGATCCTATCGAGCTTGGTACCGGTGGTGATCCTCCTTCGGATCCTCCCGGAGGCGGCGCGCAGGTGCCGGCGCCGGATGGGGACTCAGAGCTGGATACGCCACGCGATCCGGACGATGGTGGAGGACGGTCCACAGGGGCCGGGACGCAAATGCGTGCGCGGGGCCCTCACCTGGATGATATGTCTACGGCTTAGTCGATCATGGTGCATCCATCCGGTCCTCCGGTGGTGTTGCTGCCTGGACAGTCGGCAGGAAAGAAGGATCCCGATCCTGCGGGTGACTTTCCGGTTGCAGAACCTGTCTGCCGTTCCTGGTTTGCCGCCCATGACTGAGGGAGAATTTCCTATTCAGCAAGCACCCATCCCAGAACCCACCCCGGAACCTCCTGTGCCGGATGCCGGTGGCGAGTCGGATTCTGATGCGACCAGACGATAGCTTGCTTGCTTTTGTTGTTGGTGACGAGGATGTCCTGATCCGTTTGCCTAAAAATTTCTCGGTGCCCTCGTTTGTGCCGTTGGATGGTGACGGGTTTGCGTCCTGGTTGACCAAGCAGGATAAAATCAAGGCGGGTACCCTTGCGCCCGAAACGCAGCGCAAGTACGTGAAGGGAATTCGCACGGCTAAGCTGGAAGAGTTCAAAGTTGCTTGGACAATGACGCGATCCGGCTTACCGACCGCCGCAAGCTTGGACGTGACGTCAGTTTTCTCACTGGACGTTGGGTCCTTACCGTCAAAGTTTAAGAACGGTTACTTTTCCAAGTTCAAAGCCGGTTGGGTCTGCCGTGGTTTCCAGGACAAGTTTGCCTGGGACCAGCAAACGGACAGCTCTACGCCCACTCGGTGTGGTTTCCATTTGGATCTGAAGACTGCCTGTCTTCAGGGGGAACACTACAATTTGTCATCTCGTTCGGTTGTTGTTCAGTTGCCTCCGGACATCGGCCTTCCACCTTGGACGGTTGGTTTGTGCCTTCGTCCGGTCTATGGTTTGAACGACGCAGCACGAAAGTGGTGGAACCGACTTGACAAGTTCCTTTGGTCGGTTGGTCTCGAACCTACTCGAGCTGACCGATGCACATATGTCGCCTACGATGGCATCGAAGACAAGAAGGGAAAGATTGGTTGCAGCGGAGAACACAGTTCCAGGCTTGCTGCCAGTTTTCCCGGCTGGCCTCAGCATCCGCTGCTCCAACCGTTAGTCACTGTAAGGAGTTGAACAAGTTGTGTCGACCCATCCGTAGTGAAGAGGTTGAGTTGCGTGTGTGGCCTGTTAAGGGATCGCCTAGGATTCTTGGAATTCCGGATGCTGCTTTTCGGAATAACAGCGGCAAATCATCCCAAGTTGCGATGACGATTTTTATTGCTGATGAGAGGGTCAAGAATCGAAGGGACACCCGAAGCTCTTTGGTCTTCTTCGAATCAACCAAAATTATACGAACGACCCTCAGCACTACTGAGTCATTACTGTCGCTGAACTTTATGCTCTGATGAACTGTTTTGGTGCCTGTCAAATGCTCCGAGGGTTGTGGAAGGACATTAGTGGTCTCGATGCCGAAATTTACATCCGCACCGATTCTAACAATCTCGTTGGCACTGCTTCTACCACTCACTTTCCGGAACAACAAGAAACCATTCACACGATTCAGATCTTTCTGACTGCCTCACGAAACGAAGCGCTAACCCTAGAAACCTCCTCACTTCTGTCCAAACAGGGTGGTTAGAGGAAATCGATTTGCGTCCTCCTTTTAGGTCCATGATTGAGCACAATGCATTCTTGAGCAAGTGGCTTCGCAGAGAGTTTCCTGTTCTTGAGTCAGTGCACGATGTCGCGTTCACGCCGGAGCGGTTGTGGGTCGCGCTTTGCTGTTTCATGTAAGCTGTCAGTGCAATTCAACGCAGCACATGTCTCCTGAAGAGTTTGTTGGTCTCTTTGTAAATTTGTGCCTGCATTGGTGAGAAGGTAGCCCACGATTCACTATTGTTTCCAGCTATGGCTGCGGCAGGGTACGCGTCCGCCGAAGGCTCTTCACAGGGAGAGGGGGGCAAGGACACCCCAGGACGCACCCAGGTGTTTTTGGAATGCCAAGATTCGTGCGCCTCCTCCATAAGCTCAAGCCGGTGAACGTTCCAACGTTTGCTTTTCAAGAGGACACAACGGCATACTTTCCACATGGAGAGATAGCCGTTGTGAACATTCCGGAGGGCCAACTGGCATTCCTTTCGCGTGTCAGAGACTACGAGAGGCAGTCTGCAGCACGACTGTTGCAGCCTAACCTCATCTGGAAGTTTGAGTTTACGCGCTGCTGCCTTAGACGCCTGACAAAGGAGGAGCATGACCACTGACCACGGCTTGCTCCACCGCGTGAACGACAAAGGAGAAAAGCTACACAACTTCTACGGTGACCCCGTCGTCAAGGTCACTCCGTGGGATAAGCTTCCTGCGGAAACCCGGAAGCTGCTGGGCGGTGATTATGAATGGGCGACGCGGTTGCAACATCCCGATCTGGCTACTCGGTCCATTTCTTCTTGAAGGCGTTCGAACTCGGCAAGGCCATTGGAAATCTCTACAATGAGATGACGATGAAGCCTAAGCGATATACGCGTGGCTATTCGTCCCCACGGGAGAACGACAGACTCCGTTATTCCGGAGGTCTCGCTGGGCTATTAACGGACCTTCAGGATGCAGCGGGAAGAGAGTTCCGGCCATTGATCAGGGAGACTGGCTCCCCTCCGCCGAGTGCCGCAGACCCTCGCGATAAGAAGCCAAAGACCGACGATCCCGACTACGCTCAAAAACTTGAGGCAAATAATAAATAATGCTCTCAACATGGAGAGGGATATATACCGCGAGGTCGGTTATGTCAGGGATGACTTCTCCTACCTTTGTGGGGTCATCTCCGAGGCCTACGGCAAGGACTTCTTTAATTACCTCGAGAAGAAGGCCACCGACTTTGAGGTCACAAAAAGGTATGTGGTAAAAACAGAGGAGGGCGACTCGTCGTTGAAGGAGCCCTTCAGTGGACCATATATTCTGGCCGTCAACTCTGCGTTTCAACTCACCAACGAGAAATCTTTCAAAAGCAACTTCGCCAAGAAGGCGCTGAAGGATTTGGAAGCGTATGAGTCGATGAGGGCTCGCCAGGCTGATCTCATGGAGCTCTATACAAGGCCAAAAGAAGACGTTGTGGTCGTCGTCGGCACCAGGATGTTGCGGCGGCACGTCAGGAGTGGGCGCAGGTTGATCAGTAAAACCCCAACATCAGGCCCCCGATGTGACGTAGGACCTCTGGACTCGTTCCAAAACACAATCGTGGACCAACTGTCTGCCTTCATGCCTTTATTAAGACATGGAAGGAGCTGCGACATCGTCAAGAAAAACACATGGTCCTGATCACCCTTGTTCCACAAGATGACAACAGTATCAGGATGAAGATGAATCAGCGGTAGTGTCTTTCCATAAGTCCCCCTGTAAACATTGCAAAACTCAAACTCCAGGTAGGAAGTGTCAGAACTCTCACGTCCTTGATCATCGGCCGTAAGACCGAAGCATCGTGAGATGTGTTTGTATGAACTTCCAACTCAACACCCGGCAACATGTTGCCAATGTAAGACAGGGTCTGGACCAAGGACGAAGTAACAAAACGCTGTGGAGCGACAAACTGCACCGTTTGCGGAAGCTTCCCTGTTGCCTGTTGAGGCATTCGCCGGAAGCGGTACTCTTCGTTCAAGGGAAGAACAGGCAATGCTTCTGAGTTACGATGCGATCGCAAACACAACGTGCACAGAGATCCATCGTCGAAGTCTTCGAAAAGATCTTCGAACAAGTAAGCTTGTCTCCAATCTGAGTATCTGTTACCAACAAGACACTGAGAAAAGAGAACAGCGAACCGAGGATCAAGAAAAGTCGTCGAGTCATAGCCTTCATCAAGCGACTCCAGACGACCCAAAGATCCTTCAGGAAGGTTCGTGAAAAAGAACAATTCTCCATGTTCTAGTTCCCCCTTGTTCTTGAAAGCGCAGAACGTCATGTTGTTTCGCCACTGCAAGGAGTGACTGCGCTGAGACGACCAAAACCCAGAATGAGAAGGATACATGATGGTGACAAAGTATCCTCTATCATCCTGCCAATGACACACTTCAGCACAAACTTGCCAGAACGCACGTGCTGCTTTCTTAGCCCATTCTGCAGGAATGACTGGGTGAATGATAACTTGATCAGGCTCAGCCGCTGAGATCGTCTTCCAAGCAGAACCAATCGAAGATTGAAATGTCTTGATAGACCATTCACCAAACAACACAGGTTTACTCACAGCGAGACCTGCGTGGCAGGTACACGCAGCGAGGCCAGTAAGGTGAGGCGAGATCAACGAAATCGCTCTTCCCTGAAATAAGCGAATGGTACCAGATTCCATGCTCGTAGCAGCAATAGCCCGCGAAGCACGTTCCAGAATCTGATCACCAATCCGGTCAAGTGCCTCATCCTGAGATGAGCTTCTTGAACGGTCATCAGACTTCAAAGGAATGGCCACACCGTGCCACGGATCGTGATCACGTCTGACCTTCCATTGATTGACTCGAAGTACAGGGCGATGCGCCTCAACCGACACCATGGCACCTTCTTGTGACACAGCAATTCCTCTGACCCAGACGCCTTCAGACTTCTTCTTTGACTCATCTTTACGCCAGACAAAAGCACGATCTCCCTTCTTGTGTGGGCCATCAGGCGGCATCACCCGTCGTGCTAGATCCTTCCCGAAGATCGATCGACTGTCGAGCTTCCTGATGAGCCCTCATGGCAAATCCTCTGAAAATCCAAAGTAGTCCTGTCCTCTTCAGCTGGGTCGAGAGAGAGCTGTTCTGGAGTACTGGTCTCCACATAAGCAAGTCTGGCGGCCGTCTTCCTGTCGCTATCTCAAGAGGAGAGTAGCTGCTTGACGAACAGTAACCGTCTCTGCATAACCTTCATCAGCCAGAGCAATAACCACGATCGACCAAGTTCGTTTAAACCATCGCACAGCGGTCTCAGCACGATTCGGCCAGGGAGTACGAGGTCCACAAGGATATGGAATGATTCCATGAAACTTGTAGTAGGACATGAACTGAACGGTGAAAATTGCTTGGCCTCCAACGATTCCCTTCGGAACACAGTTGTTCTCTTCAGTCCATTGATTGTCGAAAGGCTCCCAGAGTCTCGGGCGCTTCCAGACTCGTAAGGGCCGTTGCCCACAGGAGATTTGAGGCACCATCAATTATGACCAAGGCAAGATAAGCCTTCTGACCAAATTCAATTTCTTCATGATCAACAAAAATGAGATCACCAAAGGAAGATGCCCTAAGTCCTGCGGTTCTGGCTCGCGGAGGCGTAGGCACCGAAGTGCTACAGACACGACATGTCTTGACAACGCGGTCGTACGTACTTGTCGTAGATCTTTCCTGGCAGACCAAGCATGCTGGTCCTTCGACGAAATTGAGCTGGACTCATATAGTAATGCTTCACATGTAACTTGTACAACTCAACATCGTTGTTTAATTTCTCCAACATGCGCTGGTACTGAGGAGAGGCCCGTGAGACCTCCTGTCCGGGCAATGGATCCTCCTAGGTTCTAGCGACGAGTCCTCTGGACCCTTCGGACGGTCTGGAAAGAGGAAAGCTTCCGGCGCGAGCTTCTTTTCTTGCTGAGCTGTCTTCAAGCTTTGCTCTGCTGACCAACTCCTCCGGTGAACCTACCTTCGCACGGGTAGGATCACGGGGCTTGCCTGGCACTACCGAAGTTTTACTCTCGATACCACCAGGAAGAATCCTAAAGACTGTTTTTCCCGCCGTGGGAGGAAGCTCAACAACCTTCTCTTTCTCTTCCTCAGTCTCGATCTTGCTCCTGGAGAACTCCATAATCGTCTTGCGCGCGGTGTCCAGGCACTCCAGGGGGATTGGCGTGTTGCCCGCCTTGGGTGTGTACTTGGTCTTCCTCATCTTCCTGTGACGAACGAGTTCCCTTTTGGCTTCATTTATCACCCACTCATCATCCATCGCAAAGACGAAGTTCTCGGGTTCCTCAGGGTTCCTCTTGCAGAAAGCTTCCCGTGGTCTTCTGGTGGAAGCCATACTCGTAATGCGAGAAGTAGGCGAGGAAGCTCGACTTCTTGTGCTTGTCAAATCGAACATTGCACATGAACTGACTGATATCAAGAAGATCAAGAACCAAATGCGAGCTAGGTGCAACCCTAAGCTTCACATTCTGAATCCCCAGTACAGGGCTACTCAGATACGCCTTATCCCGATGGAGAGCGAACTGGAACCTGGGACTGCGCATCTGTGGCAAGGACATGAGAGTTGGTACATGACCTTGCTCCACAATGTCGAACTCG
>CAJNDV010033077.1:8602-23770 GCA_905221635.1 Symbiodinium sp. CCMP2456
TACCCATGAACCTCCAAGTAGACTACCCACCCTAGACCCCTAAACCCACGAAGGGTCCATCGGCTAGCACTTGTGTCACACTTCTTGGAATAGATACCCCTCATTGTCTTAGTAGAGGCCAGGAGCACCCGCTTGCGCCCTAGAGCCCGAACTCTGAACCTGAGCTCAAAGCTCAGCCCAGCCTGCGAGTCTTGCTCTTTTAATCTCTAGGTTCCTGGAATCTGCGCATGCCAAGTGTGCCCGGCTGACCCCCCCTCCAAAAAACAACACACAAACATTAAACAAACACGGCGAACATGATGCTGTTTCCGTGAAACCAAGAATCAGGCTTCTGGTCAGTTACATGTAAAGTCCCTCAAGTCCCCATAAGGCCGGGACATTCCATAATCGCCATATCCCCACGACTCCCCAAAACGTTTATGCTTGAGTGGTCTTGGGTTCTTATAAGGACCAACATCGTTCGGCTAGTGAAGTCGAGCCACTACACTGAACCGTTCCCATCCCGACCAGGCTCTGCTGCCTCCCCCGTGCCGCACAGCGCCACGGAGCCAAGGCCGTGGGAAGAAGCCCCCCTTGCAATAGGCTCTCGGGCTCCCAATGCATTATGAAACGGGGGTCGCCCTATTTCTTTTGTGAGATGCCTATAGTCTCCATTGTAGTTCCTTTTTGGGGATACCTTATAAAATCCTTAATATATAATTGGTTAAACCAAAAAAAGGAACTACAATGGAGACTATAGGTAGTTACAGGTCGGAGCCAACAAAGATGTAAAAGTATGGCTAATGGATTGCAGCGTTTCGCTGACAAAGCCGCCAGTCAACCCATGTTGCTTTTGCTGAGCAGCCGCGGTCTTATCCAGTCCGCCCAAAGTCACCTTGAGACATCTCGATTTTACCATGAAGTGAAAGCTCGGCAACCCCTGCGGTCCAACAACAGCGATGCAAGTTCTCATCCGGAGACACGACCATCGCTTCTTCTGACTACTATTTCTGAGACTGGAATGATCCTCGAAATCGCACGCGAGGCCAAGCCTCCCCGCTGTCACCGAGGACTGCGACGGAGCGGAGATGGAGTCAAACTTTGCGTTGATCTGCCCCGAACCCACATCTTTGCAGCAAGGTAGATAGTAGCCAACAGCTATTTTCTTTGCAATCAGTACTCAGTAGGTGGTGGTGTTGGTGGTGGTGGTGGTGGAGGTGGTGTTGTTGTTGTTGCTTGGTGGTGGTGGCGTCTGTGTTTTCGGCTGCATTGCTGTCAGAATTAGCTAGGGGACCGGCGGTAGCACTAGACGTACTGTCGCTGGACCAAATTCTGCATGACTCAAATATAGCATAGTACCATAAATCCCGTAGTTTAGGTATATAAGGTCATGCAGGATTTTGTCCATCAACCGTAGTATTGGTGGGAGTGGCGACAGCGTTCGCCCGGCCTTATTCATGGCCGCCGCCTGATCCTGATCGGCTCGCCTGAACGGCCCACACGAAAGAACCATCGGAACCCCTAAACCCTGTAATGTAGGGGCTTTCATGATTAGAATAGGGTTTTGGGGCCAATTACACTATGCTTATAATAAGGAACCCCCCCCAAAAAAAAACAAAATAGTATAGGTAATTTTATTAAGGCCGCTACATTAAACCCTAAACCCTCAACCCTAATTAGGAACCCCCCAAAATAATATAACAGGTAATGATTAAGACGACTATATTAGACCCTAGTCTGCTTCGCATGCTGATCAAGCAAAGGTTTTCCGAAACAACCTCCCGCCAGCCGTTTGTGCATCTCTCCAGTCAAGGGCCTGTCTAGGGTTATGGGGCCTTAATTAATTAGAATAGGGTTTTGGGGCCCGTTATGCTACAATTTCAATAAGGAGCCCCCAAACTAGAATTAGTATAACTATTTAGGCCCCTACATTAGCTCACGAAGCAAAGAGCTTGCAGCTTGTTGGGTGTAGCACTCAGAGATGCGTACAGATCGAAAGTGCTGAGAACGCGTCGACTGCGACATCACTCTGGATAAAATCTCAGCAAATAGTATTTGTCTGCTTATGGCTTATGATGCTAATGGCCTTTGATTGTCTAGACAGTCGAAGCTCGTGGCCAGCCAGGCATTGCTTTCTCATAAAAATACTACATAGCACAGTTCACGCAGGACCCAAATAAGCGCCGCAAGTAACATCCTCACACCAAAAGACCTCAGAATTAGGACCTTGTGGTGTTGGGCTTGGGGAGTTGGCTACCCATGGCCGGGAAGAACTCCGGATTCAGGAGGTTTACCAATGCATCAAACAACCGCGAGCCCGCAATGCATGTGTGGCTGTTCCACGAGTTGCCTGACTCGCTCCTGTCGCTCCTCCTCCATCTCATCCTGGAGAGTACGCTTAAGGTATCTGGGGTCGAAAACCTTACGTCCGTCGAAAGGCATAGAAGCGTTTAGGGTATTCTATCTGTTGTACCTTGATTTATTAAGGCCATGAACAGAGGTAGGCTTCACGACTTCAGGGTCCAGGAGCTTTGCGATGCCCATTCCTCGCGCTGTCGAAAGCCTTCTGAGAGGGTTTTGCTTCAGCAGTCACAAGCCAGCCCTCTGAGGCAGAAAGAGATCTCCCTGCCACGGGAAGCTTTGGATATCAGGGAGGGGGGAGTAGACTGCGTCATAGTCATAGAGTCTTCTGGACCTGAAGATGTTTCGACGTGTCGTTTCTGCCATTCGGGGCTGAGACGACTTTGGAACCGCTCAACCGACATCACACACCCAGACACTCCATCTTAAGGCCCCTATGCTAAGCCTCTCAAGCTTTAAAACCTCAAGCAGCGACCCCGCAAACACCAATGCCCCCCCCAAAACCTCTCAAGCTCCTCAACTTTGAACCCGAAACGCTCTAAACACCCCGGCCGAAGAAGCGGCCCTAAACCCTGCCCGAAACCCCTCCCGCTTCGTCTCCTCTAAAGCTTCCAGCTCGGCCTCTAGCGCTGCCAACTGCTCCGCTGCCTCGCAGGCTGTAGGCTTCAGGATGGTACCTATAGTTTCCATTGTAGTTCCTTTTTTTGGTTTAACCAATTATATATTAAGGATTTTATAAGGTATCCCCAAAAAGGAACTACAATGGAGACTATAGGTAGGGCGCAGGATTTAGGGGGTTTAGGGTTTAGGGGGTTTGGGGTTTAGGGCTTTGGGGGTTTAGGGGTTTGGGGTTTAGGGTTATTCTGGGGTTTAGGGTTTAAGGGTTTAGGGGTTTGGGGGTTTAGGGTTTAAGCTCCAGATCGGGCAGTTTCTTGTCGAGCTCGTCATTTTGGTATCAGAAAACATCCCACCCTCCCAAGACTCCCCTAATATGTTGACACCATCTTATTTTTCTCATTGAACGCTAGAGCTTAGATTGTGTCCCTGAGCCAGAAACCGAGGATTTGGTGAAAAACGCAATATTTAATGAAGGCATGCCTTCGTTGAATATGGCGGTTTCTTTGGCCCATTTTCGACCAAGAAATCGCCAAACTCAACGAAGGGCGGAAAAGGAAACGCCAATCAACGAAGAAACCGCCATATTCAACGAAGGGGCCTGCCGTCGTTGAATTTGGCGATTTCTTGGCATGACTTTGTTGAATATGGCGATTCCTTCCCTTGAATTTGGCGAAAAAGCACCGAAAACATTATATTCAACGAATGAAGTAAGGTTGAAACATATCTATGATAAAGAGTGTTTAGGGTTTGTGGGTGTGTGTGCGCGCGGTAGACGGATACTTACTATCTTTACTCGCCTGTTTTCATCCTACTTATTCATTCCTGCTTCGCTGCTTCACTACATTCGTTCTAGTTCTTGCGAGAGTGGTCTGCTGCAGCTGAACCCGCGGGTTGCTTGCAGAGCTTGGGGCTCATAAACGCTTGGTTCTGCCATGGTCAAATAAACAATGAAATATACATCTACATATGTGTATATATATATATATACATACGTATAGGAGTGACCTAGTTATACGTATAAAGTGCACGGCATGCAGTCTCTGCAGCGTCTCTGACGTAGCAGGTGCTACAGCTAGTGGTCGTCGTCGTTGTCGTCTTCGTCGTTGTCGTAGTTGTTGTTTTGTTGCTGCCGCTGTGTCTCTGCTGCCAGCGTGGACCGCTGGACAATTGAAGGACATGAAATAAGAACACTCCTCATCATCCTCAGATCATCCTCGCCATCATCAAAATGTCACGTGCCGGGCCTTACATCACGCAAGACATCCAGTGGTCCAAGAAGATTTCTCTCCACATAACTGTTCCTAAGCCCTGAATGAACCCAACACCTTAAACCCCAAAGCCTGAAACCCAAAAGCCTAAACCGCGCTGCGGGGACGACCTCCTCGTCCTCGGACGTCGCAGCGCAGCAAACCTGACAACAGCATTCTGAACCCGGTTTGGGCTCTAGGGTTTTATAGGGTTTAGATGGGTTTAGGGGTTGGGATTTTAGGTGTAGGGCTGGCTTGAGATTTCTGTCCGGCTGCGGGTTGTTACCTATATGGTATGGCCCGAGCATCGATTATATTCCCGCAAGTGATTCTCTATGGTGTCCACTACATCATGTAGGGGGGAGAAGGTCGTGCATTGTGCCGCAGTTCTGATAAACAGCTCGGTTTGTGCTGTATGGTCATAGCATGCCTAGGCAGGTTCAAGGGAATTAGTCTTGGAGTGCACTATATGCTCTGCTATTCTACAAGTGTCTAGGTAAGAGCTTTTACATTAGAACTCAGCGATCAGCATCGGAGCCGCGGTCAGAATCTGTCTGAGCTGCAGTGACAGGTGGCTGCCGTACGGGGAAGCCTTCGTGACGCTCTTTTCGCACTTCCATTCTACAAAACCCGCGAAAGAGCTGCGAGCTAGTGTCTGGAATGGATAAAACGGTATCAAGCTTTGGCACCCGACACACAGGAAGCGGTGCCTTGTTCGCGTGTCTCCGATGCCGGGATCTCGACCCCACCGCTGCAACTGCAATCGCTTGCAATTGCAGGAGAAGGATGATGATTTAGGGTTGAAGGTTTAGGGTTAAAATTGAAAAACGGGACACGGGCTATGATCTGAGCTGGTGCCCCGAAGCACTAATGGTGGAGAAGTGAATACTTGTCAATTACAAGCTCAGTGAGTAACCCTGACTGAGACTCAGTGTAGCAGGGAATGACCAGGTGAAAAGACTTATCAACATCACCAACCACTCGTTCCAAGTCAACTGAAGCATGCCGATGAATAGGCACCTCCGCCCGCAAGGGCCAGCCCATGTTGGAGCTGCGCTGACCTTTCTTGCATTGGAAAGGCATTGTCGACGAGGTGCCAAGTAGGTCTCATGGATGTTCTTGCAGGTACAGCTTCTTGACATTCTTGAAGGCCGTGACTGTGGTTGCAGGAACTCTTGCACAAGACCGCGACACTCCTTCCGTTATCGTTGTCGACTCTGCTTTGCTGGATCAAGAGATGAGGGGTGCACCGGAAGCAATGCTCAAGCTTGTTCTCGTGGGTCAGGCTGGCCGGATGGTTGTACGATGTTGTACATGAGAGCTTGTGAGTAATGCCAGGAACATTCAATCAGCCTTCAACCTAGCTTTTCTAAAATCAAAGAACGGCCGAAGTAGACCTTGCCCTAACCCCCCTGGTACCTACTATATAGGGCCCTAGGGGCTCTAGTACCCTATATAGTAGGTACTTAGGTACTGAGGGGGATAGGGTTGAATCACATCAACAGCAAACGCCGGCATGATTTGAAGCTTCTCTCAGCCAGCTCAAAGTCAAAATCCCTAAACCCTAATTCCTAAACTCAGGCTCTGCCTTATCTCCGCTCGCGCATGTGCCTTCACAAGCTTGGATGTGCTCTGTTTTGGGTTCAGGATTTAGGGTTTGGGGTTGAGGGCGGTGCTTTTGGCAGGGGGAGTTGAATTTGGGCCTACTGGGCCTACTGGATGTCGGGACTTGTTGTGAATGTCTTCGGATGTCTTCGGTGTCGGCTGGTTTTCATTTCATATCCGATTGCGAGGACTTCGGGTTGAAGGTTGGATTGAACAGTTGCGACTCTTGGCAATTGAGCTGTTGGGAACCGGGCTTGATATCATAAACATCAGGCTTGGGATCATCACGGCTTCGCGCAAGGATGTTGCCAATACCGCTAACACCCTGCATAACCCCAAGCCCTGAACCCTGTACCCCAAACCTCAATCCTTAGACCCCACAACCGTAAACCCAGGGCAAGCCTAGACCCTAAACCCTAAACCCTGTGATGTAGGGGCCTTGAGAATTATAATAGGGTTTTGGGCTACATTATACTATAATTGCCATAATAAGGAACCCTAATGACTTAGCCCGCTTTAAACCCTAAACTTAAACCCTAAACCATAAACCCTAAACTTCGGAGAGGTAGCAGGGCACCCGAGCCGACTGCCACTGCGTTTCAATCGGCCAAGCACTCGGCCGCCTGGGATTGAAGATGGGCCTTTTGGGTTGTGTAGGGTTCCTTTAGGGGTTCTGTAGGGTCTAGGGTTCATTGGGGAGTTATAAGGCTCCTTTCCAATCAGTTTACTTACCATTGCACCGGTCGGGCTTCGGAGCTACTGCAAACAACCTAAGGCGCATACAGCGATCCTTGGGCCTCGAATGATGTCGCAGACTTTGCCCGGGAATTAATCCAATCGGTCGGTCAGTGGTTGATTCCAAAGCTTTACGAGTCGGGGCCTCAGTGACACGGCTGCTGCGGCTGGGACTGTGCACGGCACGCCCACCACCTGCGACTGAGCACTTCGCAGTTTAACGAGTTTTGACTTTGACTCAACCAGGTTAATGGCTAACCAGCTAGACGTGGTCTTAGGCACATCTGTTCTGCGCAAAAGCGCACGCCGTCCGTACTAGGCTGCTTGGCCGATGGGCAATGACAATTCAAGTGAAACTAACAGTCCCTGCATGATGCCTACCATTCGGTGTTGGCACACTGAGCCCCATAAGACACACTGATGCTATCCACGTAAGTTGCAATGTGCCATAATGGCATCAACAGCTCAATTAGAAATGCCAGGCAGGACACCAGGTGCAGTCACACTCCAGCCACGATTGTTCGCACAGTATGTGTACTTAGAAAAGAAACGCTCAACAACAGTTCGAACAGGAAGACATGGTCCCCCAAGCTGTCATCCCATTTCGTCAAACCGCACCACATCACCGTAGACTTTTGACATACATCTGCGAGCTCCACACCCTCGGAAGCCTCGGAATCTAGCAATCTCCATGTATTCTATATATATATATATATATAGAAGATATGTATATATATATATATATGTATATATATATATACACACACACGGTCTTTCCTCAGCCAACATCCTAAGCCCCAAAGCCTGAGACAATCGAAACCACCTCCATGGTGCTGCAGGCTGCTGGCCACAGTCCCTCCAACTTTGAGAAACGCGGCGGGAGTACAAAGGTAGTTCCAATTATTCTATGTATTCTACAGAACACATTGACAAACCCTAAACCCTAACCCTAAACCAAACTGACACGCCCCTGGTGATTTGCGCAGGTCTATAGCCGATCACCGCAAGACCGGCCCTGATCTCGTACTGATGCGTCAGTGACCACGAGTAGGAAGAGTTACTGCTCTGGCCTTGCCCTCCGACTTCCTCTGATGCCCTTCGTCATCATCCGCCCTCATCATCTTCATCATCGATTTCGATGGGTTGCTCCGTCTCCGGTTCACCTTCTGCGGATTCAACTTCCATATCCGGCTACACATCGGTTGAGACGTCTATACTTACACAACTAACAGACACACATGCATATACGTGCACTGCTTCTGAAGGTGGGTGGTCATCGAGTATACGTATGCAGGTGCACACTCTAAGCTAGCCGCACGGCTGACTGGCTCTTCTTTTTCACGCTTTCACGATCCATGCGCACAGCAAGGTTGATCGCATATTACCGTTCGCTCGAACAGCGTAAGTCTGTGTAGCGCGTGCAGCGACGGCCACAACAGGCCAGGTTTGTCGGCACAATGCACTGGCCCTCACTATTCTTCCCGAAGCACACCAGCTCACCGTTCGCCTTCACATCGCAAGTGCGCAGGCATGAGGACCGTGCTCATGGCTATCGGGGCAAGAGCTGCAGCATCAGTACCGTCTGCTACTTCCAAGAAAGGGAATGAGTAAATCTCAAGGAAGTCTGAAGAGACTCCAGGGCCAGGACAGTGCAGCAACTTTTATGAAACCCAGCACGCGAGGCTTCCAGAACTGGCCGATGCTTGCAACCCTGGCAGTCTGTTCTGCTGGCTAACCCCCATTCACTCCTGGGTCCCCCGGCTTTTGAATTGGGAGACAAGGTGCTCCGGGACCTGTTCACGGAGCAACTCGGCTTAGCTGTGGGGTCTCCGAAGGCAAGAGGCCGTAGGCCCATGCAAAAAATCAACACAAGTAGCAGCAGTAGCCGCAGCACTAGCGGTAGTAGCAGTGGTGATAGTAGTAGAAGTAGTCGTCGTGGTGGTGGTAGTATAGCAGTAGCAGTAGTAGAGTAGTAGCAGCAGTGGTGATGGTAGTAGAAGTAGTCGTCGTCGTCGTGGTGGTAGTAGAAGCAGTAGCAGTAACAGTAGTAGCCGAAGTAGTCGTAGTACTAGTAGTAGTAGTCGTCGTGGTCGTAGTAGTCCTCGTTGTCGTCGTCGTCGTCGTCTTAGTCGTCGCAAAAGTCGTAGTCGTCGTGCTGGTCGTAGTAGTCGTAGTGTAGTAGTTGTAGTGGTAGTAGTCGTCGTAGTAGTCGCTGTATGCAGTATGTGTCGTCGCAGTAGTCGCAGTAGCCGTAGTCGTCGTCGTGGTCGCCGTCGTCGTGGGTCTATCGTAGTACTGTGGTATTGTCGTCGTAGAAAGTAGCGGTATCGTGGTAGTAAGATGCAATGGAGCTTCGCCCAACCCAGCTCTGCCTGGGGCATTGGGGGGCGCCGGCCGGCTTGTAGCAGCTGCAGGGGGCTGCGGCCTTCGCGCTTCGGGAGTCTCTAACATCTCGAACTTCCGGAATTCGAGGAGAGCAATACCCGTAACCCTAGTAGTAAAAGTAATCATAGTATACTAGTTTACTAGTAATAATCGTAGTATTGCTACTAGTATCATCACTATGATTTATAGTAACAATACTAGCAATGGTAGTAAGCTCCATACAGGCGTCCTGCCGGCTCAGCGGCCGAATGCTACTCTGCTCAGACTACACATCAGGAGTTGTGGTAGCAAGGAGGGGAGCAGGGAAACGGAAGCACCACGTGGCTCTTGGGACAGCCTTTTGTGGCAGGAGGAAGAGAATGAAGGCAGAAAGTGACAGCTTCCCACGCGGCTTCAACTCACAGTGAGGTCTACAATTCTGCGGTTCCTCTGGTCTGCCTCGCCCTTGCATGACGCTTTCCGGGTCTCTTCAAGAAAACACGCCCTTTTGTGAGCAAAACCCAGGAATCACATGCCTCACGCCCGAAAAGTTGAACAACCGTGAGCACTGCCCAAAGCTAAAACGGTACAATTGAAGCATTTTGAACTCGTCTCCAGCCTTTGTCAGCATTGCGAGTCCCGTGGTCGAGCTTCTGAACGCAACTGGCCAAGAAGAAACCGCTAACCATGCAATATCTGTCCACGGCGTTTAGGGCTCAGGTGACATCAGGTTCTGTAGTCACACCCTTGAGTAAGGATCATTAAACACTTTCCAAAAAAGCGCTACGAAGGCTGTGACCAATTTCGGCTAGATGGAAACAATGGTGCTTGGATGAGTTTTCGACATGAGTTGCAAAGTGCAGCACTTCCTGTCTAGATTTCGGCCAGCAGCCGCTCGGATTCCCTCTCACTTTGCCTTTACGAATTCCGATCGTTCAGGGTTACTTTGTTCACATCATCCGCTTGCTATTAACCGTTTCAGCAAGGGATAGAGTCTATCGCGTCCGACGCACCTGGTTGGAAACCAGCCTTTTCTGATCAGGCCGTCAGGAGGCAGGGGGTTGTCCACATAGCCGTGGAGCCACTTCCTCCCAGCAAGAGGCTGCATTTAGTTCCCCTCGCTGCCGCAGTCGTTCTGCAAATTGCGACCAAACCTGCAATGCTCGTAAGAGAATAATCTAGGCAGCTGCATGGTACTATTCTCAGGTTCGGACCTCTACAGAAATCATGCCATCGGAACTCCAGTTGACCTTTTTCTCTACATGCACCTCTACTTGACAAGTTCGATAACATGTGGCAACTGAAGTCGCCATACTTCATGGCAAGACTACTCAGCATAGAGATCTTTCACAACTGATGCCACCAATTGGGTTGTAGTGCCTTCCTAAGCAAGGTTGCCTCTGCCACATGCGACTGATGTCGACATTCTGGGAAGCTAGTAGTGGCACATTACATTGTACCCCTGCAACAAGGATCACTTTTGCAGTGCGTTGGCAGGAGCCTTCACGTGCAGTGGCAGATGTGCCATGGATTTGTTGAGTTCTTTTGGTATTGATTTTCATGCTAAACAGGTATGCCCTAAACCCTAAACCCTAATAGTGGCCCCGGAGACCTCGCAGCAGCTGCAGGCAACAAGTACAAAGCCGAAGCATGCGCCAAAACCATAGCAACCCACGGGCCCGCGTTCAACAAAATCACCGACTTGAGTATTTTTTGCAGGCACAGAGAGAGCATGATCAGGGGCTTCTACCCCTGGAGTCCCATTATTGCTACTGCTATTACCATTAAAAAAATACCAGTACCACTACCATTACCATTACTTTTACCATCATATTCGGGTTCCGGAGCCTCGCAGCTCAACAGCTCAACCCAACTGGCGCCAAGGCGCTGCTTCTGCTCGATGCGACAAACCTAGAGGTGGCTCAAGCGAGCTTTGCACAAAGAGACTTGGGTCCTAAACCCTCAAGCAAGCCCCATATAACCCGAATAGTAGGATTCGCCAAACTTCGCATGACAGCAGCACTTTCAAACAGGAAACGTCTAGCGTTAAGATGAGGACTAAGCTCCCGGCCACACGAACCACATCTCCGACATCCAGGGGCAGCAGATGCTCGTAGCCGTCATCCTCGACCTTGTCGGGCTGGCCTGGGAAAGCGAGCAAAAAAGGCGCAAAGCCTGAGGGCTTAGGGTTTAGGGTTTCGGGCTCGGGAATAAGGATGCTCGCTCACAGGCCAGCAAGAGGTTATCCTGTTACTGAACATCAAACAGCTTGCATCTCAAAGTCGATAAGACCGCTAAGACTTGCCAGTAGCCTGATGGCAGTGCTGCTGCATGATCTTAGGGTTTTGCAGCACCGGGTACTATGCGTTCTATTCCACAGCTTCCTAAGCTGGCGTCAGGCTCGTAAGCTACTTGGCATGTGACCTGAGGTGTCGTTATCGCCAGCATCGCTAAAGAGCATATCGAAGATGACATCACCATAATATTGTATATGATTATTCTCGCGATTCAGACCTCAAAGAGAATGCTGGCATATGCTGGCATCATGATTGTCGTTCTGATATGTAAGTTTCTGAGCGAGGTGGTGGTCGTGGAGAAGTTGCTTTGGTCGTTCCCGCTGAAGATGTGGGTAATGTCAACATCAATCCCACTGTTGCGGTGGTTGTCGTCGTCGGCACAAGGAACGGTCACCAGTATCATCGTCATAATTACCTTCTCATCGTCATCATCATCAGCATCATCATCATCGTCATCATCGTCATCAGCATCACCATCACCATCACCATCATCACCACCATCATCATCATCATCATGACCATCATTCACCATCACCATCACCATCACCATCACCATCATCATCATCTTCATTATCATCATCATCATCATCATCAACACCGTCATCATCACCACCACCATCATCATCATCTTCATTATCATCATCATCATCATCAACACCGTCATCATCACCGCCACCATCAGCAGCAGCAGCAGCATCATGGTCAGCATCAACATCTTCGGGGTAGGCTTCACCGGAGGCAGGCGTCCCGTGGGTTAAATTTGACAAAAAAGTTGGCAGCATCATCACAACCACCACCACCAACAACAACACCTCAGCATTGACCAACTTCGTCATCATCATAAACCTTTTCGTCACCATCAACTCAGCGGTGAAACTCCCAAATGGCAATGACCATTTCGTTACACAAGTGTACAGCATTTGCACATCAGAAGAGGCATTGTCAAAACCGCTTACAGATTACAAACTCAGCACTTTGGCTCTTGACTTGATCCAAGCTGGGTTTGCCACTTTTCGGAGGCGTGTACTTCAGCACGCAGTGATACAGCGGGCAATTCTCCTGCACGGTGACAATTTCGTGGCTGGCACTGAGCCCCTCAACCACCGAATATGTGAACTCACGTTGTATAGTATATTATGGTATATTATAGTACACTATAGTAAGTTACAGTCTATAGTATATTATAGTACATTATAGTGATCCCTATAAACCCTAACTCATTAGACAGCGAATCACTCAACAAATCCTGCGGCTGTCACAACCATTGTGTCGAAGTCGCGGACCATGCACAAATGGGGGTTTCCGAAAATAGGGGACCCTAATATAGTACCCTAAATAATAGGATCCTTATTATAAGGACCCCCAAAATAAGGTGCCCTAATTTTTGGAAACTCCCAAATGTGTTTGCCTTCCAGGAGATGGGGCAGGATGGGGCAGCACGGAACTGACTGAGCCCACCAATATAGGGGCCTTAGCAGACAAAGGTCTTGGGGTATGTTCTATCATAATTATAGCCAGCAACCGCAAGATTGTGTTAGTAATGATTTAGGCCCCTAAACACTAAACCTTAAACCCTAAAACACCAATCCCTAAATCCTAAAGTAACCTACACCCTAAACCCTAAACCCTAACCCTACATCCTAAACCCTAAACCTTAAACCCTAAAGCACGAATCCCTCCCTAAACCCTAAATCCCAAAATTACCCTTGCCTCCGCGGGCTCCCGCGGCTCGATCAATCGAGGCCTGGCTGCCAGTGGGGACGGGCAGGGGTTCCAAGGGTTTGCGGTTTAGGGATTAGGGCTCTAAGGGTTTAGGGTTCCAAGGGCTCAGGTTTCTAAGGGTTTAGGGCTCTAAGGGTTTAGGGCTCTAAGGGTTTAGGGTTCTAAGGGCTTAGGTTTCAAAGGGTTTAGGGTTCTAAGGGTTTAGGGTTCTAAGGGTTCAGGTTTAGGGTTCTAAGGGTTTGGGGCTTGGGGTTTTGGGTTTAGGGTTGGAAGGGTTCTAAGGGTTTAGGGTTCTACGGGTGTGGGGTTTAGGGTTCTAAGGGTTTAGGGCAAGGGTGTAGGGCTCTAAGGGTTTAGGGTTTAGGGTTCTACGGGCTTAGGGTTTAGGGCTCTAGGGGTTTAGGGCTTTGGACTTTGGGCACGTTGTCTCAAAACCCAGGTATATGGCGGAATTCAGACGGGTTTCCGTCGGCCCACTTCCCCCCAGTTATATCCGTCCCCAGCACAACCACGGCTCACCCGCCCTCCAGTGCCCTTACCCGCCCCAATACCCCCATCAACCCCCATCAATCACCCAGAGCACATGAGGCTGTGCCTTGGCCTTGAGTCTCCGGGTGCTCTGATTGAAGCGAGCCTGATCTTAGAAGGTATTCTGATGGGATCTGCGTTTATCAGCAAAGCCAGTTTCCCACTGGTAGCTTTGAGTCCATGCAGGAGGGTCCCTGAAGGCTTAAACGCTACGACAGCAACTCGAAGCTCGAAGCGGTTCTAAACTGAAGCAAAGAACCCCGGGCCCCCAAATCGTGGAACCAAGACCATATCATACCTGTAGCTGCGCCTCGAGAACTCTTCTTCATCCTTCTCTTCTTCGACCACTTCGGCGGTCTCCTGCTTTTGGGCTTTGAAAGGGACAATGTGTGAGTTTCCGAAAATAAGGGGTACCTTCTTTTGGGCTCCTTCTGTTAAGGATCCTACTATTTAGGGTACCATATTAGGCTCCCCTATTTTCGGAAAACCAGATGTCGTATCTTCCAGCTGTAAGCCGTACACCGACACCGGCAAGCAGCAATCGTAGTAGTATGCGACAGCGTGTTTCAGGGTAAAGCTTGTCGGACTCGCAAGGCTCATGACAAAACGATTCCATCGACAATGCGTGGCATTTCCCTGACGCCAGAAGCCCTGAAATCCTAAAGTTTACCCCACCCAGCCGAAACCCTGAACCCTCAACTGGCACCCCGCACAGTGGAAGACCAAACCCTAAATCCGACACTGTACCTTTCTGCTGCATGAACACATGTGTGCATATGCATATACATGTATATGCACAGGTGTATAGCTATTTGTTTGTTTGTTTGTCTGTTTGTCTATTTACGCAACCTAAGGTTCAACCAATGCCTTCTTCTCCTTAGTCTCATTACACTGTTATTTCTCTTCAAACTGTTGCTATCATTACTGCCCAACCCTACCTAAACCCTAAACCCTAAACCCCAAGCCCTAAGCCCTAAACCCTATAAGCCCTTTTTGCCCTAGAAGCCCTTTTTGCCCTAGTAACATTAACCCTATAAGCCCTATAAACCCTGTAAACCCTATAAGCCCTAAACCCTAAACCCTAAACCCTATAAGCCCTGTAAGCCCTCTAAACCCTATAAACCTTAAAAACCCCCTACAAGCCCTCTAAACCCTATAAACCCTAAACACCCCTACAAGCCCTCTAAACCCTATAAGCCCTAAAAAACCCTATAAGCCCTCTAAACCCTATAAGCCCTAAAAACCCCTACAAGCCCTCTAAACCCTATAAGCCCTGAAAACCCCCTATAAGCCCTCTAAACCCTATAAGCCCTGAAAACCCCTACAAGCCCTCTAAACCCTATAAGCCCTGAAAACACCTACAAGCCCTCTAAACCCTATAGGCCCTGAAAACCCCTACAAGCCCTCTAAACCCTATAAGCCCTAAAAACCCCCATATAAGCCCTCTAAGCCCTATAAGCCCTGAAAACCCCTACAAGTCCTCTAAACCCTATAAACCCTGAAAACCCCCTACAAGCCTTCTAAACCCTATAAGCCCTGAAAACCCCTACAAGCCCTCCAAACCCTATAAGCCCTGAAAACCCCCTACAAGCCCTCTGAACCCTATAAGCCATGAAAACCCCTACAAGCCCTCTAAACCCTATAAGCCATGAAAACCCCTACAAGCCCTCTAAACCGTATAAGCCCTGAAAACCCCTACAAGCCCTCTAAAC